>PVKV010016978.1:0-49130 GCA_004027835.1 Alouatta palliata | reverse complement strand
CCTTCTTCCTTCCTTCCTTCCTTCCTCTTTCCTTCCTCCTTCCTTCCTTCCTTCCTTCCTCCTTCCTTCCTTCTTTCTTTTTCCTTCTCTTCTTTTCCCTTCCCTCCCCTCCCCTCCCCTTCCCTCCCCTCTCCTCTCCTTTTCTTTTCTTCTTTACTTTTCTTTCTTTTTTGAGACAGAGTCTTGCTCTGTCACCCAGGTTGGAGTGCATCGATGCAGCAAGATCTCAGCTCACTCCAACCTTCACCTCCTGTGTTTAAGGGATTCTCCTGCCTCAGCCTCTGCAGTAGCTTGGACTACAGGCATGTGCCAACACGCCCAGCTAATTTTTGTGTATTTTTTTTTAATAGAGATGAGGTTTCATCATGTTAGCCAGGACGGTCTCAATCTCCTGACCTTGTGATCCACCCGCCTCGGCCTCCCAAAGTGCTGGGATTACAGGTGTGAACCGCCGCGCCCGGCCAGATGACCATTGCTAATAATCCTATCATTGGCTGGCTGCATGATCACAGCCTCGTTTCCTGGCAAGAGGTGGCACTAGAAACCTAAGGGCTTTGTTCTCAAAGCTGTGTGTCTCAGGGCGAGGACACCACGGAGAGCTTGTTTGTGGGAATGTCACTCATATGTACCAGGTTTCCTGGACCTCCAACATGTGATGTGTCAGTCCTGATCATGCCAACTCTACACGTGAGGGAGGACGGGGGGCTTGAGTGCTGTGCCAGTGCTGAGATGGACGTGGGGCCGGTGCTGAGATGGACGTGGGGCCCAGGCCTGCCAGACGAAAGCCTCCCGCACAGCAGCCTTGCTAATCCTGCCTGCCATCTGGAAATCCTCCTGCGGACCTCCCTGACTGCATGGGCATAACCATGGCCTCAGGACTAGTCCTGCCTCTGCTTCCTGGGCGTCCTCCTGCTGCACAGAACTGCCCGCCAGCAGAAAGGGTTGGAGTGTTCTCTTGCAAAGCCAGGAAGCCGCATCTCAGACTCAACATGCTGGCTGTGAGGGGCTCCTGGGAACTGTATTTCTAGAAAACTTTCGAGGAGCAAAGGAAAAGCCAGGCTGGGCACCTGCAGGAGGTACAGTCCTCCCTGGCAAAGCCACCTTCCCAGGAGAAGACCCCGGGCCTCCTCACAAGACCAACCAATGTGTGTCCACCGTGGTGTGGGCCAGCCCTCCAGCCAAGACCTCTTTAGGAAGCAAAAGGCCTCCCTGGGTTTCTTGTAATTACCAAGAGGCCCGAGCTGCAGTCCACACGGCTGGGGGCCTGGCTGCATGTGGAGAACCAGGTCCCTCGGTCCTGAGCAATGCTCATCAGGAGCATCAGCATGCCCCGCTCAGCGGTGCCAGCACCCCCGGGGCAGGGTAAGCAGAGAGTCCTTCGCAGCGCTTTGAGCCAGCACTCCACCCAGTCTCTCGCAAACCCGCAATCCAACCGCACAGCCAGAACAAAGCAAGTTTTCTGCATGTGACACATGAACACCGTCTGGTGAGAAAAGCCCTCCCATAATTGAAAGTGATATTATAATTTTGGTGCTTTTATCCTGGCGCTGAGGACTCCCGAGCTTTCCAGCTGCACTTCACAAAGTCGCTCCATGGTTGTAGACCTTTGGACAGGTATTATAAACACAATCACAGACAAACTGGGATAATTTGCAGGAACACATGCCTGATGGGCCCGCTTGTAAGTGAGCGTTAAGATTATTCCCTATCCCCAAGCATTCCATGCATTTCCCCCGAGAGATGAGAAAGCACTCTCCGTTCAAAGTAGCCAGACATAGAATACAGCATTTAAATTCAAACAATTGAGGAGGAATCTCTCTTCATGATACAGACCGCAAGTACCTATTCATCAATGAAAAATAATTATCAATCAATAGTCACTAATAAGTGATCTCAAAAAGTTTGTAAACAGAGGAGACTTTAAAAATGTGCACATTAGCCACAGCAAAGGGAACGTTTATGATCTCTATCCCTCCAAATGTGTGAGTATCTCACAGATTTCAAGATCCCCATCTCCTGGGAATCACACAGCGTGGTCCCTGAGCCTGGCCGCCTTGTTTGCACGACTGCCTGTGGCATCACGGTTGCTCCCTGGAGGCATCACGGGTGCTCCTGACTCTCATGACAGGCTGAACCCCGCCTTCTGTGGAAGTGGGGGGTATCTCAGACAATGGGATGCACCTTTGCCCTTAAGACTTAAAAGCCCTAGAACCCACTGGAAGGGACCTCGCCTTATCTATCAGTCTCCTGTCCCCTTGTCCTGGGATCTCCAAGTCCCGCCAAAAGAGCCCGGTCAGGAGATGGCTTCTCTGAATACATCTTACAACAGCCCTTCAATCTATCAGAATTTATGTATGGCTGTGTATGCAGTTATTATTATTTTTTAATTTTAAGAAATGTTCTAAACGTTGTGTGGACATATTTCTTGATATAAGATAGTATAACTTAAAAACATGACATTTTCTAAATGCGGTGATTGTCTAAGAGGATCAACACTAGCAATGCCCATTTCTGCTTGTAACATTTTAAACTTGACTGATTATCCCACCGGGCAGGTCCACATCATTCATGGTTATGATCATTCCATGTCACATGCAGGGACGGGCAGGTAACAGAGGCCAGCCCTCTGGCCAGCAGCTGAGGCCGCAAGGGCAGCTAGCATGAGCATACCGAGGTGCTGAAACCTAGGTACAAGTCTAGGTCTCGACGATCGAATTTCACCTCTTCTCACACACCCCTGAACAAACACCCTAGAGGGAAATGTTAAGAGGATGAGCACAGAGAGAGGTGCGTGCTCCTGCCTGGGAGTGACACAGCTCAGAAGCTGGGATCCAGGGAGCTCTGTCGGTGGGGCCAAGGCGGGGCTCTCCGGCACTGAACGGCAGGGACCTGCCTGCAGAAGTGCTCCTGTGACCTGTTAGCAGAGGACAGGGCTGGCGGCTCACCCATCTCACAGCAATGAACTGCAAGGAAGAACCAGCAAAGGTTGGAAAGAAGCCTTTTGATCTTCCTGAAAAATGGTTGCCAGATGGAGAAACAGAACTGTTAGAATATCATGAAGCTGCACTCAAGATAGTCTTCATCTTGTTCAACTTTTCCTTGCAACTCCATATTAGAGGAGAGATTTATCATGTGCTGTGATGTGGGGGGAGGCTTGTAGAAGGGGGCTTATTTGTTGGGACTTCGGAGATGGGGAGGAAGGGTAAGCATCTTGTCACTCAGTCAGGAGGATGCCTGTGTATCAGGGAGCCATGAAACATAAGGAACACATTTATGGAAATACCCACTGATCTATCTGTTTATTGTCAGATTTGGAGAAAGGAGAAAGGATTTGAGAGGCTTCTTCCACTTTCCTCACCCTTGATGCCCTGCCCCACAAAAAACGTTTTTCTTTCAATCCTCTGGCTAAGTCTACATGAAGTCTCTGAGATTTACATAAAAAAAAAAAAACACTTAAAGTTATATGTTTTTAAATATTCCCACCCCATACTAGTATTTTCATGACTAGAAATAAAAGTAAACTTCACACAGGTGCATTTGTATGACATGGATTCCATTGCAACAGTGTGTATTTCTATTTGACCTAACTGGTCAAAAACAAACTTTCTCAAAAAGTAGCTTCATGAACTTTTAATCAAATATATTAAACTTTTAGATAAACTTTCTAAGTATGCATTGAAACATCTTTTATAAAGAATTTAGTTGCAGAAACCAAGCTGTTTGTTTAAAAATTCATTTTTTATGGGGCCAAACTCTGGGTCAAAAACAATGGGTTCGTACGTGTCTGCCGTGATGACAAATTCGTGTTCACACCTGCCCACTTTGCGGAAGACGCATCAGCGATGTGTGGGTGGCACGCGTCATTCTGTCAGGACACACAGGGCTGATGGGCAGGTCTCTGGGTCCCATTCAGTGCTCCGGAGGGTGGATGGCCATACCTGAGACACACTACACACGAGGCTCATTGGGATATGCTGAAGAAAGAGCCCAGCCAGCTCCAGCAGACAGACATGTGCTGGGCGGGTCCTCAGAACGGGGGTTTCCGGGGAAATTCCGCCTGGCCACAACTGCGTGTGTCATCCTCCTTCCCTCCGTCCTTTATACAACAGCAGGAACTCCGCACTCAGACTTGCCCCACAGTAGGCACCGGAAGAGTAATACGAATAATTCTCCGCCGAAAATGCTAAGTGTTTAAAACAGAACTAGGCAGGAAGTTAATTAATTTTATTTCACTGAACTTAGAGGTTTTTAACGGAAATCTCAGAGTTGTGATACCGGACAAGTTGACTTCGGAAGAAGCAGGGGAAAGTGAACAATCCAGGTTTGAATATTGGCAGCAATGACCCTTGAGAGGCTGATGGAACAGGTGCACAGAAGTTACTGATGGAGGCAGCTGGTTGCGCATTGAAATATTTTATTAAGATGGAAAGCAGCGAGGCAACAATGTACATTTGTTGTATTCATTAGACGCTTTTTGAGAGGCAACGTAACCATTTGGTTATACTAAGATTTAAAAAGCGTTACCAAAATTGAGATTTAAAAAGTGTTGTCGGTCGGGTGCTGTGGTTTATGCCTGTAATCCCAGCACTTTGGGCGGCTGAGGCAGGGGAATCACAAGGTCAGGAGTTCAAGACCAGCCTGGCCAATATGGTGAAATCCTATGTCTACTAAACATACAAATCTTAGCTAGGCATAGTGGTGCATGCCTGTAGTCCCAGCTACTCGGGAGGCTGAGGCAGAATGGCTTGAACCTGGGAGACGGAGGTTGCAGTGAGCCGAGATCATGCCACTGCACTCTCGTCAGCCTGGGTGACAGAGCGAGACTCTGTCTCAAAAAAAAAAAAAAAAAAAAAGGTTATCAAAGTTGAGATCAGGATTGAGGATTTAAAAATTCACCAAATTGAGATAGAAAAAGTGCTATACATACAGCCTAACAAGCTGCCCTTAGAGAGGGATCCCTTTTCTTCCCAGCTTTTCCTTGATATGAGAGCTCACTCTAGGCTTTGAAGATCAGAAGCAAACACTGTGTTAACAACGCCACAGAATGGTCTCAGCCGGAAACGGGGTCCCAGGGGTCCTGCAGGCCCCTTCAGGGCTTACTCAGCCCAGCAGTACCACCTCAGCTTCCTCCCTTCCCAAGGCCTTGTCCCAAGGCCCTTGCATTGTGCATGGACAGCAGGTGAGGGCCTGGCTTTCCGGTTGTGCTGAGGAGCCTGGGGAGGTAGCCTGCAGAGGGCAGATGTTGCTGGGTCCTGAAGCCTGGGTCCAAGCCCTGCCTCCTGCTGGCTCCCTGCTGGGCCTCCCCTCTCACCAAGTCCGGCCTTGCCCTACCTGCTGCAGTCTCACTAAAGAGGGATGCTGCCTGGGGGGATTTGACAAAGCTTACCATCAATGGGAACTGTTGTCACTTCTTGGCCAGCAGCACTGAGGGATGCTGGCTCCTGGAGCCATTCACCTGAGCACCCACAGTGACTCCCTGAAGTGGAGGCTGCTCCCCTCATCCCCTGCTCCAAGTCCCAGAACACTGCTCCCTGGGGCTGTCATCTGCAGCATCTGCATGGTGACTCCCCCAGGGGAGGACCATCCTCTCTGCCACCTGGTCTGGAGGTGGAGCCCATCCACTCAGGGAGGACACTGGAGCTGGCAGCTCCCACCTCACTCATCCTTTCCTTCCTGATGTGAGTACCAGCCATGACCCCTACCTTACCCACCGAATTCCACTGAGATGAGGATTCATTTCTACATGTGTGTCTTCCTCATTCCCTAAGACCTGTCACATTTCATCTGTCCACACAAGAACCTTGAGCTGGATGCCAACCTCTTCCACCCAGGAGGATGGGGGAAGCCTCCTCTGGCCTAAGCAGCCCTCTGGCGTGGACACTTTCCCACTGAAGATGACTCCAGGCTAGCTAAGACACAGGTGCATGGAGTCTGGCATCCTCCTTCCACAAATGGTAATTATCTCCCTACCAGGCGGTTGGCCTGGGAATTGGATGTATGCTGAGAAGGCTCAAGGACATGGTTTGGGGAAACCTAGACATAGATAACTGAGTATATCTGCCAACTTATTCATGCATTTGGGAAAAGAAAAGTTTTATATTAAATATCTGTGAGTGACCGGGAGCAGTGGCTCACTCCTGTAATCCCAACACTTTGGGAGGTCGAGGCTGGTGGATCACCTGAGGATGGGAGTGAGACCAGCCTCACCAACATGGAGAAACCCCATCTCTACTAAAAAATACAAAATTAGCCGGGTATGGTGGTTCATGCCTGTAATCCCAGCTACTCGGGAGGCTGAGTCAGTAGAATCACTTGAACCTGGGAGGTGGAGGTTGTGGTGAGCCGAGATCGCACCATTGCACTCCAGCCTGGGCAACAAGAGCAAAACTCCATCTCAAAAAAAAAAAAAAAAATCTGTAAGCAACATATTATGTCAAAAAATGAGTGCATGATGATGAATAAGGCAAAATTCCTACCCTTAAGAACACACAGCCAAATGCAGAGACAGAGGAGGATACAGGAAAACAGCGGTGGGACAGTGATGGGTGCCAGAGTGAGGGTGTGGACATGGAGGAAGGCGCTGCCATGTATGTGCATGGGAAACAAAGAGAGAAACAGGGAAGAGAAAATAAAGAAGAAGGAGCTCTCACTGACAAATCAAACAAAGGTGGTAGATGGATTCCATTTCTGTTCCTATAAGGATACCATTCGAAATACTTTCATGAAATAAGCAATTGAAATGCATGTGATATATTTGAAAAAAAAGTTTAAAAATACTTTAACCACATGCACACTTAAAGCTGTTAGAGTATGTCACTGATGCATAAAAAACATAAATGTTATTTCTTCACATCTTTGTTCATCTGACTGAATTCATCTAAGTGCAATGGCAAAATAATGTACATAAACATCTATTTACTCTCTTTCTATGTAAGAGCAGAGGTGTGTGTGTGTGTGTGTGTGTGTGTGTGTGTGTGTGTGTGTGCGTGCGCATGGGGCAACCACAGGACATAAAGCTGGGGAGAGATTTTCTAACCTGGTGACCTATTCCCGTCCCAGGATTCCTGTGGAAACTGTGTGTGTCTGGTAATTATTATTCCGACCCTATTAGCATAATGATAGCCTACTTCCCTGGCTCTGCATTTTTATCCACAATCTCCCAGAGGTCTTTAAGCTTGTTAATAATCATTACAGATAGCCAATGAAGTGAATCATGGCTAAAATGAACTCACCTGAACTAAAGAGATTAACCCTAGTCAAGCCCGAAGTGTCCCATAAGTATTCATCAAAAGTCTCCACCTATCAGCAAATAAAAAATAAGGAGAGCTACAGGGAAATAACCCTATGTGGGAACACATATTTTTGCTTCAGTGAGTGGCTTCCTCCCAGTGGTTCCATCTTTAATTAACACTACCAGACACATTTTAGGTGTTTTCAGCACGCATCCTTCTGCAGATGTGGTTGGGAGATGGCCTCAGCCTTTTGTGAGATGCTAAGATATGTCTGTCAGCCAACAAGGTGCCGTGTGAAGCAGACACGCTCCCGATGCCCATTGAAAGAAAACTGAATCATTCCTGGGGTGTAGTTCCATCAACCTTTGTTTCCTTCCTCTTCCTTCATTTTCTTTCGTAGTTCTATTTCCAAGCATAAGAAAGTCTGCCTCTGATTGTTTTGCCCCAAATCTGTTCTCTGTCCAGGGCTGGCTGTTGGCCCCTCTGAGCCTCCCATCGTGCAGGAGTGTTTAGACATCTTTGCCTGCAGAAAGCCTGTGCTGTGTCTGTGGCCCTAAAATGTATCCTAAACGCTTCCAAAATCCTGTTACCTTTACTGTCTGGTCGTCCTTCATAGTTGTTTTGAGCACTCAAGAATACTACTTCCCTTGAAATATTTTCAAGTCTATTTATTATTTTTTTAATTATAAAGACAGCATCAGAGTACAATAAAATTTTTTCCTAACTTGCAAGAAATTATGTTGTATATGCTTCTTAGAAAAGCAATCCATGTTTGTTGCAGGAAATTTAGATCACACACTAACACCAATGTGAAGGAAAGAAAGGAGGTAGAGAGGGAAAAAGAAAAAAGACAAATACAACCCCCCCCAAAAAACCCCACATATCCTTTAAAACCATCACCTCCAAGGAAAAGCCTTTTTCTCTATTTCGGTGTCCACACTCAAAGTCTCTTGCCACCATCCATCCACTGGTTCCCTTCACAGATGGAGCCACCCCACTACAGAAGAAATCACGGTGAGCTATTTTCTCAGGAAGCTTCCTCGGGAGAAGGGGAAGGTCTGATAATGGTGGCACCTGCTGTTTGGCCACCATCAGCCCTGGCCAGGTCCACTGTCTTTTCTCGCCATGAAGTTCCATACTCAATCCCCACAACCTCCACAGGTCACAATATCCTTCAGCCATGAAACCTGCCATGCACGGTGTTTTATCATCTCTCACGTGGTCGGGATAGCAGTGATCTCCAATGCGCCTACTGCCTCTCCCGATTCCCTAACGCCATCTCCTGCCTATCCTTGGTTGCCGTCATGGACAGCAGCCGTGTGCTTGTCCTGCACCGCCATTATCCTGTGTGTGCACTCACGTGGATGCCCACACGCACGTGCACATGTGCTCGTGTGCGCACACACACACACACATGAGTGCTCTTTTCATGTCTCCTATGGTTCAATGCTTTCATTGTTGAAAAAGCTTGATAGCTTCCTTGAGCATTTCATGTTTTAGTGGGATTGACCCATCAATTTCCAATCAATCAAGTTCAGTTCTCTTGAGTAAATAGTGAAGTTTCTGGGTCATTGGGTAGTGGGTTTACTTTTAGAGAAAAAGAGTTTTCCAAAGTAGTTGAACCAGTTTACACTCTCGCCAGAAATGTCTGAGAGTGAAGTTGTTTCATACTTCGTCAACATTTGATGTATGAGCTTAAGTTTCAAATAATTAAATAGATGATGGATAAAGATAGAGAGATGATAACTAGATAGCTGGATGATAAATAGCTAGATGGGTGGATAGATACATACATACATACAGATAGATAGATGATAGATAGACAGATAGATAGATAGATAGGATATCGATAGATACCTGGATGGATGGAGATAGAGAGCTAGATAGACAGGTTGTTAGAGGTAGAGAGATGAGACGTGAAAGATAAAGACATGAATGGAGACAGATAAATAGAGAGACTGATAAAGAGATAGATGAGGATATGGAGATATCTTCATGGATAAAGAGATAGAGACATGGATAGAGAGCTAGACAGCTAGATAGGGAGCTAGTTAGCTAGATGATAGATAGATAGATAGATAGATAGATAGATAGATAGATATACAGATAATAGGCAAATCAACGGATGAAACCAGAGGAGGAAAAGCAGCAGCACCCCGGGGTGGGCATCAAGGAGTCCTGGGTCTAATCTCACATTAATTTCACCAGCTGTGAACCTGGGACTCTGGGTATCTCCTTCTGCCCCCCGAGAAGATGGCTCATCATCACCACGCCTGTCTCTGCTGTCAGAGCATGTTTCCCAGACTTGGTCTTGTCTGGCAAATACCTGTGCGTCTTCCTGTCTGTAAATTTCCTTGTAAGCACTGGCTTCTCCAGGAGCCCTCCCCACCCCACTCTCTGGGAACAGGAGTCTTTGTCATCGCTAACTTGCCCACCTGCCTTGCCCAGCACTGAACGCCCCAGGCAGGGTCTGGTACATACTCCTCTCTGTTCTCTTCTCCTCCAGAGCTGAAACCTCATGGAACTCAGAAATGAAAACACAGAAAATCGCACTTCAGGCTGCTCCAGCAGCACGACAGTTAAAGCGAAATAATTCTCTTTTAAACGCTGTGTCTCAGTGACACACTACCAAAAACTGGAATGGAAAAAAGATGCTTTCCCAGTGCATCTCATAGGGTCATTGAATATTCAAATGAGAGAGACCATCTGCATGAAAGCATCTTGTGAAATTGAGATGATTATACTAAAGGGAAGTAACAGGAATAAACACGGGCAGAGCAGAGTCCGTTCGTTATGTTTTCAGACATTGGATGAGTTATTCCACGATCATTTTGCCATCTTGCTTGGTCATATTGTCTCATTGGGCTAATTTACTATATGGTTTCTGGGCTGCAATTCTTCCCCAGCTGCTCTACCTCTAGGTGGCCTTGCTGGTGGCCTTTCGGGACTCATCTTCTTGTGCCTTCTCATCCATACTGGTTCCTCCCTGCTCACTCTATGGGCTCTGAGCAATCATCTTAATTCCCAATGCCTTTGGTCATCAGTGACTCCCCAAACCAGTTCCCAAAGCTTCTCCCATCGGCACCTCATTCTCTGCCCACTGGTCACTTGGTTTCCCGAGTAAGAAGGTTGGGGGGGTGTTAGTTCACGCTTCCTGGCTCTGAGACCCACATCCAATGGCCAACCACTCACAGCCTCATGTGCCTTCCCTGCACCGACCTTCTGGTTAGCACAGGAGCCCTGGTTCATTTCACGGGTCTGTTACCCAGGCTTTTTACGGACGGGTGCGGAATTGATGATGTCACTTCAGATTGTTCTGCCATGAGTTACCTGGTGAAAGTAACACACTGCCTTCCCTTGTCTAGAATGGCCCTTGCCTGTCTCCATGTCCTCCAGCTGTTGCCTCAACTGTTGCCTTCTAGACATGTGTGAGAGGAGTGAGGCAGCCCTTCCTCCACACCCCACTGCACCTTTGATCGTCCTAGACAGAGATGCTCTCCTTTCTTATCTGCCGGTCCCTGCGCACTGGCCTTTAGAACACGGGTGGCTTACACATGGCCTCTGAATAAGAGTCTGTCAAGCAAATGAGAGTTCTAAAATACAACAGGATAAACTGGGACTGAGCTATGACCAAACTCGCCTTTCCCTGAAAAGTTTATTTCCTGGCAGCATCGGACAGGTGTTCCCTCCAAGGCCACGAGAAGTGACTGGGCCTGGAGTTCCAGCATCCGGGAAATCTCCAGTCTCCCCTTGGAGCTTGTCTGCTCCAGGTTCCAGGAGCACCCATGTGGGCTCTAACCAAGTGTGACAGTCCCTCAAATCTGTGTCACCTTGCAGATGTTCAACCAGAAGAACTGTGTGAGTACAAGTGATAGCTGCCTATCCCTCCAGCTCAACAGCAAGAAGGAACGCTGACTCCACTCCCACTGCAGAGCTGGGAGGAAAAACAAGAGCTTCATTTATTTAGCTCTCCCCAGATTCTTAATTTGCACACTTAAAAATTAAGTCGGAATTCAAGAATCACACAGTTGCAGACCTGTACATGTTTTCCAGTCTTGGAGGAGTGAGTTGGAAGTGGCCACGAAAACTGATCTACTCAGCTTGCAGCAAAATCCAGCTGTTCTCAGATAAGCCTTTCTGGTAACTCTTACCTGCGCTGTATCAGCCGGTAAGTCAAAATCCTACTGCTTTCAGTGCCTCTCTTTAAAACACAGAAACGGTGTTGGCTTATTCCTCACGCTGGGATCCATCTCCCGCCAAAGCTGCAGTCCTGTTTCCTAAACGGTGTGGCTCGCCACTGAGTGAGAGCTCAGACATATGCATGCAATAAACTCAGAAACGTTGATCCTCAGAGCAGATGAAAGGATGAATGACAGGGCAGTCATAAACCAGCAGCCTGCATCATATTTTACCTCCAGTTTCAAAATACATCATAGGGACAGGTTTCCCCATGTCAGGAAATGGTATCCAAACAGTTCAAACCGGTTTCTCAGCTGCCTCTGTAAAAACAGCTTTAGCTTAGTCATAAAACTGTGGAACTCTAGGTAGGTTCTCATTTCCTAAAGTTTTGATTCATCCTATGGCCTTTTGTTAGCCAAACAGTGAGCTCCTCCGAACATCTCTGCAGGGCACACCACAGCCTCAAGGGCTACGAGTGGCCACGCACTTAACCTCAACACAAACCCTTCTGAGGAGAAGCCATCAAGCCATAGATACAGTTCCACCTCATCACAATCTTTCTTTTTTTTCTTTTCTAATACAGAAAATGCATTCAAGACCCAGGAAGCCTGAGCAGTAAAGGCGGAGGTCAGGTGAGTGAATACTGGGCCACATCTGTGTGGGATGAGCTGCCCTAGAGTAAGATGGGGGCAGTGTATGAGTGTGCACAGCACATGTTGGATGGCAAGATGAAGACAGCATGTACTGTGCATGCAGACGGCCCACAGCATGTACTGTGCATGCAGACGGCCCACAGCATGTACTGTGCATGCAGACGGCCCACAGCATGTACTGTGCATGCAGACGGCCCACAGCATCTAGTCAGCTGTTATGTGTGGTCCGGGTTCTCCAAACAACAGGGCTAGTAAGGAGGGCATCTATCTCTACAGCTATACAGCATCTGCTATCTATACACAGATAATATATTTTATATATATATATATATATATATATATATATATATATGCACATGTGGCACATGCAGATATGCCCAACATATACACACACAGAGAGAGAGAGATGAAGAGAGACAGAGAAAGAGAGAGAAACAGATTTACAGTCACGTGTCCCTTGGTGAAAGGAGTATGTTCTGAGAAATGTCTCATTAGGCGATTTCATCACTGTGCAAACATGGAGTGCACTCACACAAACCTAGACCAGGGGACAGCCTACTACACTCCACACCTAGGCTGGATGGCGTAGCCTGTGGCTCCAAGGCTGCAAACCTGTGTAGCATGTTACTGTACTGAATTGTTACATAATGGTGAGTATTTGCGTATCTAAGAATAGAAAAGGTACAATAAAAACACGATATAAAATATAACAAATGGTACACCCGTACAGGGCGCTCATCATGAATGAAGTTGCAGGACAAGAAGTTGCTGTGACTGAGTCAGGGAGTGAGTGGGGAGTGAACGTGCAAGGCTGGGGCGTCACTGCGCACGCCCTGGACCGCAGGACCGCTGTGCCCTAGGCTGTGCTCATCAAAATCATTGTTTCTTCAGTCATAAATCAGCCCCTGCTGCCTGTTTTCAGATGCTTGTTGTAACTTTTTTACTTTATTAACTTTTTAAATTTCTTAACATTTTTACTCCTTTGTAATAATCCTTAGCTTAAACCACAAACACTGTACAGCTTTAGTCTAAAAAGCTTATAGACTATGAAAATAAAGAAGAAATACAATATTTTTTTTCTTTATGCAAGGGTACTAGGCTTCATATCTGGTTCATAAAAGGCTTATAGACTAAGAAAATATAACGAAAAAAGAAATAAAATATTTTCTTATAGTCTATAAGCTTTTTTATTTTATTTTATTTTATTATTTTGGAGACATAGTCCTGCTCTGTTGCCCAGGCTGGAGTGCAATGGCACGATCTTGGCTCAGTGCAACCTCCACCTCCTGAGTTCAAGCAGTTCTCCTGCCTCAGCCTTCCGAGTAGTTGGGATTACAGGCATGCACCGCTGTGCCTGGCTAATTTTTTTGTATTTTTAGTAGAGACAGGGTTTCACCATGTTGGCCAGGCTGGTCTCAAACTCCTAACCTCAGGTGATTCACCTGCCTCGGTCTCCCAAAGTGCTGGGATTACAGGCGTGAGCCACTGTGCCTGGTCTCTATTTTTTTTTTTTATTTTTAGTTTTTTACTTTTTAAACTTACTGGTTAAAAACCGAGACACAGATGTTTTTCCACTGGTTTGTGTCATCTCTGATTTATTTGAGCAGTGTTTTCTAATCCTCATTGTCAGGGCCTTCAACCCCCTCAGCTAGCAGTATTTCCAGTTATTTTATTATTTTTGTGTCAATTGTGAATAGCATTGCTCTCCTGATTTGGCTCTCAGCTTGACTGTTGGCGTGTAGGAATGCTAGTGAGCACTGTACGCTGATTTTGTATTCTGAAACTTTGCTAAAGTTGTTCACCAGCTGAAGGAGCTTTTGGGTTGAGACTATGCGGCTTTCTATATAGAATCATGTCATCTGAACACAGGGATACTTTGACTTCCTCTCTTCCTATTTGGGTGCCTGTTATTTCTTTCTCTTTTCTGACTGTTCTGACCAAGACTTCCAGTACTACATAGAATAGGAGTGGTGAGAGAGGGCATCCTTGTCTTGTGCCAGGTTTCAAGGGAAATGCTTCCAGCTTTTGCCCATTCAGTAAGATATTGGCTGTGGGTCTGTCATAGATAGATCTTATTATTTTGACGTATGTTCCATCAATACCCAGCTTACTGAGTATTTTTAATATGCAGGTATGCAGAATTTTATCAAAAGCCTTTTCTGCATCTATAGAGATGATCATGAGGTTTTTATCTGCAGTTCTGTTGGGTAGTAGGCCTCATACTCTATTGATGAAATAATCTGTACCAAAAACCTCCATGAGTTTACCTATATAACAAAACCACACATGTATCCCTGAACCTATGATAAAAATTTTTAAACTAGAATATCATCTACAAACACTCACAGCTATCTTCATATTTAATGGTGAGAAGCTGGAAGCTTGCTTGAGAAGATGAAGAACAAGGCAAGAATATTCCTTCTCACCATTACTTTTCAACATTGTACTGTAAGTCCTAGCTAATACAGTAAGACAGGAAAAGGAAAGAAAAGCTATACAGATTGGGAAGGACAAAATGAAACTGTTGGCTTGGAGATGATGTGATTTTGAAATAATCAACCACAAAACAAGGGATTTTCATGAGGTCGAATGAAATAAAGTTAGTATACAAAAGCCAATCATTTTCCTATATACCAGCAATGAACAATTGGAATTTGAAATTAAAAGCACAATATTATTTACATTAGCACCCCCTCAAAATGAAAAACTTAAGTATAAATTTAACAAAATATGTGTAAGATCTATATGAGAAAAACTACAAAAATCTGATGAAAGGAATATAATAACTAAATTAATAAAGAGCTATTCTATGTTCATGGACAAGAAGACTCAATATTGTCAAGATGTTGGTTTTTCCCAACCCAATCTACAGAATCAATGCAATCCCAATCAAATTTTTAGCAAATTGCTATATGAATATTGACAAAAGGAACTTCTCCAAAGTTTATATGAAAGTCCAAGAGACCCAGGATAGCCAGTACAATATAGGAGAGCGGAGTGAGAGCACTGTGCATTATCTGACTTCCAGACTTACAGTAAAGCTCCAGGAGCCAAGACAGTGTGGTACTGGTGGAAGGACAGTCAGATAGACCAATGGAGCAGAACAGAGAGCTCAGAAACAGACCGACCTGCATAGAGTCAACTAATCTCTGACAAAGCAGCAAAGACAATAAAATGGAGAAAATAGCATTTTAAACAAATGGTGCTGGAACAACTGGACAGCCACATGCAAGAAAAGTGAAATGAAAAGAGCTCCCTTGAAAGAGGGTCTTTGAGGGTCACCTGTGATAGGAGCAGAAAACACCCAGCCGGACCTCGGGCACTCAGTGAGCTCTCCCAGGAACGCTATGGATGGACTTTAATATCCCTGAGCCCCCATCTCTGTAACACTTTCCGTAAAGGCTGCAATGATTCTTGTCAGTCTCAGGTAGGAGGCAGTACTGAAGGGTCATCAGCACACTCTGCCCTCAGGGGTCTCTACAAGCCCCTGACCTTGTAGATGATGTTGACCTTAATCCCCTGAATGTCCCTGGCTGAAGACAGGCCCCGACTACAGAGGCCAGGCCAGAAACCTCATCTGATTAAGAGTCGATTAAGACCCAGTAATAATAAATAAATAAACACAGTAGCATAAAAATAAGCAAGACAGAAGCACACATCTCCACCTCAGCCTACACAGGGTCGGGATCACCCACATCACTATCTTCCATGTCCTGCTCTTGTCCCACTGGAAGGTCCTCAGGGGCAGTGATGGGCATGCAGCTGCCAGCTCCGAGGAGGACAATGCCTTCTTCGGGACCCCTCCTGAAGAACCTGCCTTTGGCTGTTTACAGTTAGCTTGTTTTTACAAGCAGAAGGAATACACTCTAAAATAATAATAAAAGATGTAGTATAGTAAAGACACAAACCAGTAGCATTATGGCTTATTTCCATCATCAAGCATGCATGCTCATGTCCTTCTGTGTTCATGTCCGTTTGTGCTAGACATTTATGTGACTGGCAGCATGGTAGGTTTGCTTAGAGCAGCACCTCACACACACGAGGAGTGTACCGTGCCACGATGCTAGGGTGACCACTACACCATGAGACAATACCGATTCTCAGCTCCATTACACACACGAGGAGTGTACCATGCCACGATGCTAGGGTGAACACTACACCACGAGACAGTAGTGATTCTCAGCTCCATTACAGTCTTATAGAACCACTGTCCTGTGTGCAGTCCTTTGTTGACCAAAACGTTGTCATGTGACACAGAAGTGCAGTTTAAGAGATTTATTTCAATGAGTCACAGCTTCTGCGGCTGTGGGGATTGGCAAGTTCAGATCTGCAGGCCAGGGTCTGGGCTGGGCTGTCTGGGAACTCTCGAGGGATCTGTGCTGCAGGCTTCAGGCAGAGGTTCTTGTTCCTCAGGGAGCCTCCAAGCTTTGCTGAGGGCCTTTCAACTGGGGTAGGAAGCCCACATACACAGCTGTGGAAAGCCCCTTATGTGCAGTCCACTGACCTCAGGCTTACCCACATCCACAAGACAGCACCGTGTGGCTTGCGTGCCACTGAATTCCTTGACCTGGCTGATGTGACACCGGAAACTGACTATCAGGGGTGGGTGGGCTGCAGCCACAGGTGCCATCCGCCAGCTCCCACTCGGCATTGGTGAAGTGGGACCCCCTCCCACCTCTGCCTTGCAGGGCAGTATGAGGAGCAGGTGGAGGAGCCTACCCCAATGATTCTCTGGCTTTCTCCAACTTCCTGGGGTTGGATGAGGGGATCCACCCTGTCAGAGGGGACAGAGCATGGCCGGTGCACTCTGCAGCCCTGGGTGTAGCTGGCCAGGAATCACCTGGGCCTAGGCAGGGAAGGCAGGCCAGGATGAGGGACGGGGCAGAGGAGGGGAGGAGAGGTGAACACTGGGACACAGGAAAAATAAAATGTCAAGGGTGGTAGAAGACAGGATGCCCTGAGGTGTCCACCCTGGTCTATTTCCACAGTGGCCTGTCATATATCCACGAGACGGAGCTGCCTACAACAGCAAAGACATGTACTGTCACAGATACTGTATTGGCAACCGAATTGAGACCTAGCAGGTTCATACGGCGGGATCCCATTCGGTACACTCCAGGTAGGGCATGGCTGCTGGGTGGTGTGGGCTGTGAGGACAGCGGAAGCCAGGCTGGCGTGATGGCTGGAGGGCAAGATGCTGGGGCTTTCTGATGGGGATGGCTACCTGGGTGTCCTCACCTTGTAGGAATGCAGCCACCCTTTGTTCTGTGCCCTTTTCTGTATAAAAAACTAAAAGTTCAAAGAAAGAAAGAAGAGAGTGCCTACCCTGAAGCTTGCCTCAATGCCTTTGAATGTCACTTGTGCCTTAGACTAAATTCTTGTATCATGGATAGAAAAGCCACCTGAGGAATTAAATACTTTTTTGAATATACTTCATGTGATGGGCAACCAGGGAGATGAGGAAGGCATATATCATCACCCCATTCCAAGGATAAGAGGACAGGTACACGGAGGACGAGTGCTCAGCCAGGCTCCCAGGAAGCAAGGACCCCACCTCCACAGAGACGGGACCACACAGAGCAAGGGTTCCATCTTGCTATGGGCCCAACCTCCGCTAACAAAGGCCCCATCTTCACAGGGACATGGCCCCAGCTGGCAGGGGATCTACCTCCATAGAAACACTACCCCTCTTATAAAGGGCTCCCCTCTTGATAGGGACATGGCCCCACCTAGGGAGCTGCCCCTTCATAGGGTCATGGCCCCACCTAGCAAGGGCCCCTATCTTCACTGTCTTCATAGGCATGTGACCCCATGTAGCAAGGACCTCCCCTTCATAAGGACATGGCCCCACCCAGAAAGCACCCATCTTCAAAGGGACATGACTCAATCTCACAAGGGCCCCATCTTCACTATCTTCATAGGGACATGACCCCCCACCTAGCAAGGATCCCTCCCTCACAGACACATGGCTCACCAAGAAAGGACCCATCTTCATAGAGACATGACCCCATCTAGCCAGGGCTGCCCCTTCACAGGGACATGACCCCATCTAGCCAGGGCCCTCCTTCATAGGGATGGAGCCCAGACACGGCAGGGTTTTTCCACCTCCACCTATATCTGCAGGTGACCTACATGCTAACATATCACAAAGTTACTTTAATGGTAACTTAGAAAAAAGATTTGATTAAAAAACCAAATACATTAAGTGGGCCACAGTTTTTGTAAGGGTGTTACAAAGGCTGAGGTCATGAAATCTGACCACTTCGTGTCTCGGAACACATCCTCAGTCATGGAAAGCAGCTGAGCAGGCTGGTCCCTAAACAGGGCCGTGGAGCTAACACTATCCTGGTCTCTTTCCTAACTTTGCCAGTGACATTTTGGAGAGCCTGGACTATATACAGGCTAGATTCCATGTCTGTTAAATTAAATAGGATTAGTGACAAACAGATGTTGGACTTAGAAGAGCCACAATGATAGGGAATGTCATTTTAAATCTGTGTTAATGAGACATTAATATTGTAAAATGCTCCTTCATTAATATATTCAGTGAATGTTTCTTGTGCATCTGTGAAGCTAAGTTGCTCCCTTGCAGGAGCTGGATTTTGTATCCAGCTTCCTCTCTGTGAGCTGTGAGCCCGGGGCCAAGCACGTGACCTTTCAGAGCTTTGCCCTAGGTGTGGAAAGATACCAGTCAACCGACCTTGCTGAGACCCCGATGGCAGGTCCACACTGTAAAGTGCTGTGCTGTGCGGCCATCGCTCATTCCCAGTTCTAAACCCGGGCAGTCATCATAGGCATTTCTTGAAAGTTATTTGATCTCCTTTCAGTGACGTGCACCGGTTTGTGATGAAGGGACCACAGAGGCACCATCATATGTTGGCAAAGGGGAGCAGTGTAATGGTATTGAGCCCTGGCATCCAGGGCGAGGGCCCGCATCTGAGCAGCACATTGGCATTCTCTTCCCGTGCTTGGGTACCACCTCAGGTGCGTGCCAGAAGGGGGAGGTTCAGGGTTTCTCAGGGTGGGCTTTGAGTGAATGTCAATCAAACTCCCAAGTTTGCCTGTGTGGAGAGTTTTCTTTGACACGGGGCCAGGCGATCGTGCCTTAAGGGGCTCTGTAAACAGGGAGACCGAGCCAAGTGTGAATAATTGATGGAGGAGCCCAGACAGCCCAGCAGTTCCACCAGGGGTATTTAATGTAATGGGAGACTGTTTAAGCCAGTGAAGAGACAAAAACGTAACTGCAATCCCACAGAGTTAGACTCAATTCCCTGGAAGCCAGAAGAGGCTGCAGTGGGCCCACGGCTGGGCTGGGCATGTGTGCAGTGGCCGAAAGCCTTTTTCCCTTGCAAGCACCGGCTCCAGTTACAACAATAACACAGACACTACAATCTGTTGACACAATATGAAACTGAAGCCTGGCAGGAGTTAAAAGCTGTGCTGCAATGTCTTTTGTTAGACTTGACTATGCAAAATCAATTTGAAAATGGCACTGAAAAAATTGTATTTCCAAACACACTGCTCTGACAGAGCCGAACTGTTTAAATGAGGGTCGGGAACGGCCACCAGCAGGCGTGCAGGGCGGTGAGGGGTGCCGTTCCTCCATCGCATTTCCTACGTCCGACCTCAATATCCAGTTATTTTCTTCAGCACCATTGGTAAGAAACATTCATTGATAACCACACATATTTATTTTGCCCTGCTACAAAAAGCTAAAAGCAAATAGTTTTCTCAAGACCGTTTTATTCACCCCAACAGAGAGAGCAGAGACCAGGACACATGGTCAGATCCAGGCCACCCTCTGCTGTTTACACATAAATTATAGCAAAACGCTCTGGCAGGGCCCCCCGTGCTAACGGCAGTCAGATTGCCACTGTGTGTCCAATTAAAAGAGTGTGAAATATCACAGTCACGCCACACAGCACGATGACCCAGCTCCAATCTGACGGGGGGCTTGACGGCCAGGAATGCAGATGCCAAGGAGAATTGAAATGCAAAATTTAGGGCCTCTACTTCCCGGAAGGAGAATAAGTGAAACCCATCTTAGTACAATTATTGGGCAAATTTCTGAAATATTAACTTTACGCTTTCTTTCTACCACTGTTCACAGGTATAAGAAACGCAAGTGCAGACAAATGTAGGGAGATACTTCTAGGATCAAAGGACTCGATGCATTTATGTTAACTTAGAAATGAATTCCAGATTTTCTCCAAATTTCAAAGATCGAAGAAAGGGCCTGAGGTACTCCAGTTTCTCTGAGGAAAACTAAAAGTGTTCCACTGTCTCCCGCTTTGCTGGCACGAGCTGGGTGGGAGGTGTGAGCCTTGAGGCTGCGTCCTGCCCACCCCCTCCATGGGGGGACACTCTCTCCATCATGTCAAAAGCCTATGCAGCCTCGCCACAGAAGATCTAACCCAATTCCCTCTCTTCCAGAAACTTCCATGGCCCAAATGGCTAAGGGCAGCGGCATTTTTAATAGACTTTACTTTTTGGAGCGCTTTTAGATTCACAGCAAAATTGAGCAGAAGCTACAGCGTTCTCACACACCCCATCCCCGCACATGCAGAGCCTCCCCCATCAACGGTAGCTTGGTCACAAGGATGAGTCACAGTGACGGATGATTGTCACCCACAGGCCGCAGTGCACATGCGGTTCCCTCCTGGTGCTGTGCCTTCTATGGTTTGGACAAATGCATCACGGCATGGGTCCCCATTACCTGTCACTCGGAACAGTTTCACTGCCCTCGAAATCCCCGTGCTTGGCCTGTTCACCTCTCCCCCACCCAAATTCCTGACAGCTAAGGATCTCTTTCCCATCTGCATGGTCCTGCCTTTGCTGGAAAGTCATAAAGTTGGTGTATGAGTCAGGGTTCGTCAGAGAAACAGAACCAGTAGGACACACAGATATGCACACAGGTGTGCGTACGCACACACACATACACATGCACACACACGTCCACACGCCCACACACGTCCACACGCACACACGTCCACACGCCCACACACGTCCACACGCACACACACGTCCACACGCCCACACACGTCCACAGGCACACACACATCCACACGCACACACACGTACACATGCCCACACACGTACACATGCCCACACACGTACATATGCACACACACATATTTCCAACAGGGAGCTGCTCCTGTGCTTATGGAGGCTGAGGAGACTCAGGTCTGCGGTCAGTGAAGAGAGAGTGGAAGGGCAGGAGGAGCTCGCTCTTACCCGTTGGAGGATTGGCCTTTCTTTCTATTCAGGCCTTCAAAAGGTTGGATGAGACCACCCACACTGCCATGTGCTACCACACCAGCTAATTTTGTATTTTTAGTAGAGACAGGGTTTTTCCATGTTGGTCAGGCTGGTCTTGAACTCCTGACCTCGGGTGATCCACCCTCCTCTGCCTTCCAAAGTGCTGGGATTATGGCATGAGCCAACGCGCCTGGCCGGATTCCCTTTTGACATCTCCTCTGCTGCTCTCTTCATTCCATCCAGGAATGACTCCATGCCCCCCCACACTCCCACGCCAGCCGCCCCTCACCTTACCGCCCACCTAATGGTCACCCACGTGGTCCTCCAAGGTGAACAGTCCTTGCTGAGCACCTTGCACTGTTCCCGGGCCTCTGGGCTGGAGGGGCTTCAACATCTGGAAGGTCCACATACATCCTCTGCGGACAGTGCCAATCTTCACTCGCCATGTGCAAGACAGGCGTCACTCCCTGTCCCTCTTGGGCCAGCCCAAGTCCCGGCTTCCCCACATCTTCTTCTACTCACTCTGCAGGGCAGGAAGGAGGTGGCCTCTTTCTGCCGAGGTCCTTGGATTTGGGGAGGAGATCTTCTCTCCAGTTGCCCCTGTGACCTCCCACGTGCCCAAGGCTCAGGGGCCGTGGGCAGTAGCCCCTCCTGGTTTAGGAGCATCATACCCAGGAGAGGGTATGACTTCCTGAGAGGAGGAAGAGGGCCTTCCTCCTGGGAGAGCCTGGTGGTTAGGGCAGGTGCGGGCTGGGCCTAACATCATGGATAATTTTGTGCTTTGTCTAAAGTTTTGATGGATGATTTTAAATTTAAGACCTACATGGTAGAAATTCATACCATGCTTTTAGCTTCTCAATATGATTCCTCATTCATGTTGTCATTTTCTTATCTCAGTAAGGCAGCTATTATTTGTCACAAGAAACTGAGACAAACACAAAGTGGTGAACTCCGTAAGCTCACACCAGAAAACGAAACGCAGAACGTGGCCGGAACCGAGGCCTTGAACGTGGGGTCCTGGGCTCACTCTCCCGAATCCCACGTCGGGAGATCCCTTTCCTGACAGCTAGATGTGCACCTGGCTCACGGTCACATTGCCCTGTTGACTTTTCCACGCAACGCGGGCTGCTCTTCAATACGTTTCTGAGCTCTCCATCCCTCTCTCTGTCTCTCCTTGCAACTAGCCGGCCTATTCACCACCACCGCCGCCACCACAGGTGACGTTCTATGTGCATTCTGAGCCAGGTGCTCTCCAAAGCACTGACATCAATAACTCATTCAACCTCTTAGCAAACTGTCCCACTTTACAGGTGAGGAAACTGAGAGACAAATAAGTGAAGGAAACAAGTCCAAGATCACAGTGAGGACCAGGGCTAGGGTCTGAGCTCAGGTCACCGGGCAGGGGTCTGCTTTGAACCACAGTGAACCTGTGACCTTATCAGGTTACGTTCTCCCCCGGTGGTTGCCCTGATAGCTGCTTTAGGACATGCCTGAGGTGTCCGAGCCACCCCTCCCCTGGGCCAGGCACTCAGGCTTGGTGGCAGAGGCCATAGAGAGGCTCAGTAAGGCCACCAGGAGCAGATGAGGGCCTGATCACAGCTCTGTTCTTGGTGGGGAGGGAAGCCTGGCAGGTGCCTGGCAAGAGGGGAGACTTCCTTTCCGACACATTCTCCCACCCTTGGAACTTGGCTCAGAGATTGGCCATTTGAACTATCAGGGAACTCAAATGTTAAAAAGTTGAACTTCACATACTTAAAATATTTGGTACGAGACCCTATAACTGGCAGTGCAGTGGTGCCCAGGGGACCTGAGGCATGGAAGTTTCAGGAACACCTGGAGGGGGTAGCCAGGCCTGCTGCAGAGCTCCCAGCAGCGAGGGCTAGAGTCCAGCCTCTCAGGCAGCCTCAGACGCCATCCGCAGGCCTGGAGAGAGGGGGGGTGCCCATCTTCCACAGCACCCAGCGGATTCTGAGGAGTAAGTTCCCAGGACTACTCTGGGAGGAAATATTACTCTTTATTCCAGTTTTCTTGATGTTAATGACAACTAACATCCATGTCACAGGGTTGCAGTGAGGCACCAATTAAAATGAACGTAAGAGCGCTTTCAGAAGTGCATGGGTGTCCGGCGACGGCTGTAACAGATGGCGAAAAACTAGGGGAGTCACAAAAGCAGAAATTCATCCTCCAGAAGCTCTGGAGGCTAGCAGTCTAAAGCTGGGTGTCTGAAGGGCTGCGCTCTCCAAGGCTCTGCGAGAGGAAGCATCTGTGCCTCTTCCTGCTCCCCTGGGCTGCTGGGCACCAGGCTCCTGACCCTATTGCTCCCCCAGAAAAGGCCCCTGCCGAGCTGCCCTTGGGCCTCCTGCGGGAAGGGCTGTGTGTCTCTGCAACAGAAAGGAGATTCCCAGGGCAGCCGCTCTGCAGTTTGCAGGAAGCTGGAGTGCAGCCAGCTACACTTCCGTAATCACAGACTGTAACAGGACAGTAGCCTCAGCTATACTGCTGTGGTCGTGTGTCCTGCACTGGGTATAGTGGGCTGGTGGTGACCCCAAAGAGACATGTGCCCCTCTGCAGCTGCTGAGTCTGTGTGACCTTGTTTAGAAAAGGCCTTTCCGTGATTAAGTTGAGGATCCTGAGATGGGGTCACCCTGGATTATTCGGGTGGCCCTATATTTAAGAACAAATGTTTTTATAGGAGAAAAGCGGAGATTTCACCCAGACAGAAGAGAAGCAGATGGCGTGGCCCTTCAAAGTACTGCTGAAGAATCCCACTTGTCTCTCATTCTCAAGTCTTAGAATAGAAAGACACATTTTATTGGCCCCATGTGAAGCTGTTCTGTAGTGAGCACACATGAGAGACCCACACCCGATTTCGGCAGTGGCTGAGCTGCCTGCTTTGCGAATTGCATTTTAAATGCTCTGCAGGTGCTGGCTGACTCGAGAGGCCACTGGGGCCCAGTGGGTGGAATCGTCTGACCACCTGGGGCAGAATCACTCCTAAGTAAACTGTTTCCTGAGTTATGTGATGAGCTTAGCGTTTTGTAAATGCGAGACTGTCGCAGGACAGTAATGGATGCCTGCAAAGAGAGGCCAGTGTCTTTCAGGTTTATCTGTGTTTGAGCCCCCAGTCCCCTACCTAGCGGCCTGTGTGTCCTTCAGCCTCAGCCCTGGCATGGCCCCCGTACTTCTGAGGCTCCGGCTCTCACACGAATCTTCAAGGTGAAAGCTGACCCAGTGGAGCTTAAAGAGGTCCCCTTTGCTTTTTTCTCATCAGGAAAATCGCCACTGCTGTAATAATTTGCTCCAAGCAGTGGTCTAGCAGCTGTCTAAATTGACAGGGTCACTCCTTGCCCCACCTAAGCCCAACTTTTTAGGGACCATGGGCTCAGGTTTCCAATAAGTGCACATTCCTCAGTAACCCAAAGCAGCCCGCAGGACTCGGGGCCCTTGGAGATGGATGTTCGTCCCTTCTCACTCTGGAAACTTCAAAGGGTAGATGAGGGCCCGGTTGACATGGCCCCCGTCCTGATGCTTCCTGTGCACACCACACTGGACCTTGCAAAGCTCAGGCTATCCTGCGCCTGGCTGTCTGGCCAGGCAAAATTCAATCGTGCCCTCCGTTCACCTCTTCCTTGCACTTGTTAAAAGTAATTAGTGTTTGCATCCATATATGAACTTTGATTTGTTTCCAGGATGGAGATGTTGATATTTCTTCTGATGGCTACATAAATCACACATTATTAACTTACCTCCCATTACACTGTTTTAAGTGTTGGAAACTCCTGGCTTTAAAAGAAGGGAACTCATGTTAACACAGGCAAATGGTAGACCAGTCCAGGAGCTGCAGCCAGCCATGGATAGACAAAGCCTCACCAGCAGAGATTGTGCGGCCTCCTCCTGCCTTCCTGGCCCTGGAGTTCTGTTTCAGTCATGCGATAGAAGGCTATGACAGAGATCAATTTCCAGTTCACAGGTATGATTCATGGACATGGTTTCCCACAGTCTCACTATATCTCTTAGTGGGGGCATCCATGGGAAGTATCTTTCTCATGTCACAGAGGAAGAAACTGGAAAACTCAGCCTGGGGAGGGTGGTGACTTGCCACCATGTCACCTAACCAAAAGCCGGTAGACAGTGGCTTCCACCTTGGTCTCTGCCCCTGGCGCTGGGGCAGGTGGCACCGCAGCTTGCTGCTCATAGTGGATCTCGTGGATGAGACTTTCCTCAGCTAGGAACACCTAGCAGAGCTCCTGACAGCACCTGTGGGAAACCCAGCCCTCCCCATGCCTGATCCTGGGGTCCACTCCCTTGAATACACCCCGCAGGTGAACCCAGGAGCAGCTTAGAGGAAAAGAGCTCATTGCAGGCCCAGCTACGGGGAGTGTTAGGTGAGCGACAGGCTAGGGCCCAGTCAGAGCCAATGGAGGAATGGGAATTTGTCCAGGCTCCTGGTATCGGGCCTCCTGCTGTGGTCCACAGGTCTTGAACCCCGACCACCCTCTGCTTTACACACAAGACCTGTGGCAGAAGAAGCATGAATGGAGCTGAGGCAAACAAACCTGGGTGCTCTTCTTAGAAGCGTGGCCACCTGTACCGGAAGCCAGGCCCACCCAGGAGCTCATACCTTTATTTTTGCATAAGCCAAATGTGGAGGGGTTTGTCCTGCCCAACCAGCTTGGCATAGCAATTACTCAGCAGCTTTACAAAGGTGCACAGGATAATTTACCATGGGTAACACTCTATCTTTGTAGTATGATTAAGTTCACATTTATTTAGAATGTAAAGTACCTTTTTTTCTAGTAATAATTTGAGATTTACTGCGTTTCTTCTCTGAAGAGTTTGATTTTTTTTTTTTTCACAATCATGTATGAACTAGTGAAAGATTTAAAAGGAGGAAGAAAGTGAGGTCAGAAATGATCTGTCAGATCAAGAAAACAATGGTAATTCTTTTTGGAAATAGTTTGTCCAGTTAGCATTTGATGCTATTGATAAATGCTATGTTTATATAAATGTTTACATAGATATTGGTACATGGCGTAAGGCTGGCTGGCATAACTGGGTGTGGAGATAGTTTTGTTTTAGCCTTTAAATGTGAGGTCAACATTTTGCTTCTCATTAGAGAATGCTTTTTGGGGACAGCAGTAGAAACCAGGAGACCAGAGAAGAGGCTTCTGGGAGCAGGAACAGAAAACGTGGCCAGGTCTTGGGACAGCAGCGGAGAAGACAGGCAGGCAGGGGCCCTGGAGTACTCTTTTGCACGCACAGATTTGGCTCATACATAAAATATATGTTGACAATTCTCACAACTTTTTCCTAGAGCAAGAAACATATTCAGATAGACACTGGCACTTTATCCTGTACATAGGAACACAAGGTGTATCTAAAATTACCTCTGCATTAATGCTAGACATTTTTTTTTCAAATGTGGAAGGAGGTGTAGATGCTAAGAGTTAAGATCGGCCTAAAGAAAAGAATACAAGCCGCATTTAAAGAAATCTGCCCTTATGCATAATTAGAATTCTGATATGACTTGGAGTGTTATTACTAAAAACAACAATTATCTTCTGCCCTTCTCTGTAGCTTAGATATGGTCTGTGCTGCCCAAGGAGGAAAAAAGTGATAGGTGAAGTCATTCCCAGTAATCCAATACCTCTAAATGCTTCACACTCGAGTGACTGGGTCTCCTTTCAGGGATTTACCTTAATGATATCATGCCCAAGGAGTCTGGTTTAGATCAAACTAGGTTAAAGATCATGACTGTCAAAAGTGATGTCATTAGATCCCATTACTAATAAAGTCAGGGTCATCATGAGTACAGAAGCAGTCGGAATTCAGACTTTATTTACCTTAAAACCTGCACCCAAACTTAAAACCCTAAGTGAAATACAGATGAGGTGAAGTAGTTGAAACATAATAGCTTAGAGACTGCTGGCATTGACTTGCACAGCTCAGTTTTCAAGGATTTGTCATTTTCTATGTGTTTTACATCATCAACTTACGTGATTCAGCAGTAGCCTTGTTTATTTCTCTTGCTAATGTATTCAGTCATAGCTTGCATTTTGTAGCACAAGATACTTTATTAGAAGTAAGAGAAATTAATTTCTAAAATTTACAAAGCACAATGGATCAGATCAATTTCCACATTTAGAATACCAAGAGTGAAAAGGGAGAGCTAGTTTTTGAAAACTAGCTTTCCACTCATGTTTTCTAGACTGTCTGAAGGCACCCCAGACCTACAGACCCACAGGAACCTTAGTGAAATAAAACCCATCTATTGTCTTTGAACTTTGTACTGCTTGGGGAAAACAGCACTAAGAGATCGGGTAACTTATAAACAATAGAAATTTATCAGTATCCCTGCTTCCAAGATAGGGACTTGTTTCTGCACTCCCAGGAGGGAGGAGCACTGGGTCCTTACAGTGTGGAAAGGCTGGAAGTGAAGTGGCTTCATTCACCTGGGGTAACACCCGAGGTTCCTTGCGTCATGCCAAGGAAGTTTACTAGGCAAAAGAGAAAAGCTCCTTTTTGCAGAGAGAAGGGTTTCTGAGCAAATTTCCCCAGTTCACAGTGAAATGTGGTTGGTTTTATAGATGAGCTTGAGGAGCAGGTCTCTGATTTACATAGGGCGCAGAGGATTCATTGGACCAGGTGTGCCATTACATAGTGCACAAAGAAGCTGGCCACCCCGTCCTAGTCTTTCATTATGTAGGTGGGTTCTCTACCTGGCCGGCACCATCTTCCCTGCTTCTCTTCTGCACATGTGGCAACCAAGACAAGGGAAGAGGGAGCCTCCATGTTGAACATACCCGGCTTTCAGGTATCCCTTTTCTACCAGTGCAGGTGCCGGCATTAGCGACGCAAGCTTCCAGCTTTCTTATCTATGTTTGCAGCTTGATTTTTCAGGCTGCCTTTTGTTAGAAAAGAAGTGATCTGCGGACTGCTTTTACTGAAAGGAAATTTCACCAAGAACTCTCTTACCCTCACTATCTGCCTAAATAATTTATTTTTAGCTCCTGTATCAGAAGGGTAGAAGAGGACCAAGTGGTGTGTGAAGCTCCTTTACAAAGGCTTGGATGCCCTTCTCTACACTTTAACCTCATGACTTAATCATCTTCTAAAGGCCCTACCTCTTAATACTGTCATATTGATTATTGAGTTTCAGTACATGAATTTTGGAGGGAACATACACATTTGAATCACAACAAGAGTACTTTCTTCTTCTTTATTTTATTTTATTTTATTTTAAGATGGGGTCTTGCTGTATCACCAGACTGGAGTGCAGTGATGGGCTCTTGGCTCACTGTAACGTTTACCTCCCAGGCTTAAGTGATTCTCCTGCCTCAGCCTCCCAAGTAGCTGGAACTACAGGTACCCGTCACCACCCCTGGCTAATTTTTTATATTTTAGTAGAAATGGGGTTTCATTTTGTTGGCAAGGATTGTCTCAATCTGCTGACCTCGTGATCTGCCTGCCTCGGCCTCCCAAAGTGCTGGGATTACAGGTGTGAGCCACTGTGCCTATTTTATTTTATTTATTTTTTTTGAGACAGAGTCTTGCTCTGTCACTCAGGCTGGAGTACAGTGGTGCTATCTCGGCTCACTGCAACCTCTGCCTCCCAAGTTCAAGTGATTCTCCAGGATCAGCCTCCCAAGTAGCTGGAATTACAGATGAGTACCACCACACCTGGCTACTTTTTCTATTTCTAGTAGAGATGGGGTTTAGCCATGTTGGCCAGGCTAGTCTTGAACTCCCGACCAAGTGTGATCCACCCATCTCGGCCTCTCAAAGTGCTGAGATTACAGGTGTGAGTTACGGGACCCAGCCCGTACTTCCGTCCTTATGACTCTTTTGGATATTCTCAATGTATATTCCGTATTAGACACTGAAAACTCTATGATAAAAACTGCTTGTTTAACTGCCTTTCACCCAAATCTCCTCAAATTTGGCTGAAAAACTCATTCAGTTTGTCATCTGTTTTATCCTTGTGATCCAGTGTTGAGTAGAATGCTCTCAGGACATGACGCAAGGGTTCACAAACTATGGCCTGTGGGCCAAATCTGGCCAATTATCTGTTTTATTAAAAACTACAGTTTAAGAATTTTAAATGTATTTTAAAATGGTTATATAAGTACCCTATATAATAGCCCCAATTTTGCCTCTTGGCCTACAATATTTACTATTTTAAATATTTACTACCTGACTATTTAAGAAAAAGGATTCCTGGCCCCTAGAGCAAACTACAAGGGGGAAGCAAGATCATCTGTGCCTTGTAGAAGGGGCCACTTCCCAGGGGTGGGTGGAGAAAGGTCATATGTGCCTTGTAGAAGGCCCACTCCCCAGGGATGGGTGGAGAAAGGACATCTGTGTTTTGTAGAAGGGGCCACTCCCCTGGGATGGGTAGAGAAAGGTCATCTGTGCCTTGTGGAAGGCCCACTCCCCAGGCATGAGTGGAAAAAGGTCATATGTGCCTTGTAGAAGGGGCCACTCCCCTGGGATGGGTAGAGAAAGGTCATCTGTGCCTTGTAGAATGGGCCCACTCCCCTGGGGTGGGTGGAGAAAGGTCATCTGTGCCTTGTAGAATGGGCCCACTCCCCTAGGATGGGTGGAGAAAGGTCATCTGTGCCTTATGGAAGGGGCCACTCATCTGGGATAGGTGGAAAAAGGACATCCATGCCTTGTGGAATGGGCCCACTCCCCTGGGATGGGTGCTGCTCCATTGACATTCTTGGCATCAGGCCACATTTCTCACCATGCACCTCCCTTCTGTTATCAGCCAATGTCTTTGCCATACCAGGTTTCTCCCCTTTCATAAAAGCTTTCTTTACCTGTCCGCATAATTGGCCAATAAAAGATTGTGACAGCACCCCAAAACCAAAACTTTCCAAATGTCTGAAATAGTAAGGCATCAACCAACTCTCCTGGTTATTAACTGTAGAACACTCTACCCAACAAGAGTAGAGTCACAGGGAATGTGCACCTGCAGAGACCACACATTGCATGAAAATAATAGAAACTGTGTTCTCTGAGGAGAGTGGTGGTCACATAAAAAGCAATCATCGTAAGACTTCCAGAAAATCTTACATATTTGGAGATCAAATATTCAAAAAGCTAAATAACTAATGAATTAAGGAAGAAACCACAACAGAAAAGAGGAAAAAATTTAATTGATTAATGATACCAAAACACATCAAAATTTTTGAAATGCAGCTAAATCAGTCACCAGAGGCATATTTATAGCTTTAGATGCCTATATTAGACAAGATGGAAAGTATAATATAAATTTCTTCTCCTTCTGCCTAAATAGGTAGGAAAAAAATTAAATTCCAAATATAAAGAAGACAGGCAATATTACGAACAAGAGTGAAAGTCAATTCAATTTAAAAAAAAAAAATAACCAGCAAAACAATGAGAAAGTTCAACAAAGCCAGAAGTTATTTTTTTAAATAATACAAATCCAACCGGGAAACCTCTAGCAAGATTGGTGAAGGACAAAGAGAACACAGCATTCATGATGAAGCTCTCTGTACAAATTACGAAAAGTGGATATTGTTAGAGACGCTCTAGATGCAAATAATATGAGTGGATAAAGAGCAGTAACTTAGTGGGTATATAACAGCAACTGAGTTGCTTATTAATGCAAATAAATTAAGCAACTCACAGAAAATTGATAAATTAAAAGACGCTGAAAAGAAATTGCAAATCTAAGTACCCACATGTCCATTAAATATGTTAAATTATTAATTACAAATCTTACCACAGAGAAAACTTCAAACAGACAGTTTTACGGCAGGGGTATGCAATCTTCTGGCTTCCCTGGGTCACATTGGAAGATCAATGGTTTTGGGCCACACATAAAATATGCTAACACTAGCAACAGCTGATGAGTTTGAAAAAAATCACAAAAAACCTCATAATGTTTTAAGAAAGCTTACAAATTTGTGTTAGACCACATGCAAAGCCATCCTGGGCTGCATACACCCTGCAGGTCCTGGGTAGGTCCTGGGTTGAACAAGCTTGTTTTACTGGAGGTATTTCTGTCATTTAAGGGAGAAACAATTTCAAGCATAGAGAACTCTTTTAGAACACAAAGGAAAGCACTTCCAACTTACTTTGTGAGGCCATTAGATAAAACCCTGATAACAAAACCAAAAACGTAAACTCCAGTGCCTCTCATGATCATACACACAAAATCCCCTAAAAATGCTAGATACTGAATTCAGTAATATATGCACAGAACAATAGGTCCCATGATCAAGATGGGTTTACTTTAAAGATGAAAGGTCTGTTTAATGTACAAAATTAACAAATATAATCTATCATATTAATAGACTGAGGACACAGACAAGTCATATAATCATATTAACAACATTAATCAATAGAATCTACCATGTTAATAGATTGAGAATGAAAACAAGTCATATAATCATATTAATAAACTCGAAAAATAGCACTTGGCAGAATACAAAAGCATTTGTGAGAACACTGTGCACCTGAGGAATTAAAAGAGCCTTCCTTTAATTCCTGATCAAAGCATTAACTACACAATCTACAGCAAACATCACCCGTAACGGTGAGATATTAAGTGCTTTCTACCTGAACTTGAAAACAACACGTGGAGGTCCATACTCCTTGCTCTTCTTTAACATTAATATGGAAACTCTAGACAGGCCAGGACAGCAAAACAATGAAAGACATTCAGATTGCAAAGAGGTAAAACTGGATTTAGTCACAGATCCCATAACTGTGTAGGTAAAAAATGCTAATGAATATCTAAGATTGTTAGAACTAATAGGTGGATCTGACAATGTTGCAGAATTCAACATTAAGAAATTAAATTCCTATATAGAAATGAATAATTAGAAATAAAATGGAAAAAATCAATACAATTCACAATAGCATCAAAAATGTCAACTCTGTAGTAATAACAAGGTATGCAGGACTCTATACTGGAAACTATAAAACGCTGATGAGAACAATTAAAGGAAACTTAAGGAGGGATTTACTATGTTCATGTGTTGAAAGACTCATTATTATGATGTCAGTTTTTCCAAAACTGATTTATATCAATGCGATTCCAATAAACATTTTTACAGATTTTTTTTCTAGAAATTGACAAGATTCTTTAAAATTTATTTTGAAAGACAAAGGACAAAAAAGTAATTAACATATGGATACCCAGATTCAAATAGAAAAACAAAATTAAAGAACATCATATATATACATTCCAGAAAATACAAAGGTACAGTAATTATCACAGTGTGGGATTAATAAAGTGATTTAAAAATATAATAATGTAGCAATGTAAGAAATCCAGAAATAGATCCACACTTATTAAATCAAATAATTTTCAACAAGGGTGCCAAAGAAACTCAATGGAAAAAAAGAAACGAGCTTCAACAAATGGTTTTGGAACAATTGAATATGTAAAATAAAAAAGAAGAAATTATGTTTTTATCTTACGCTCTGCACAAAATAAAGTGAAAACATTCAGTCTTCCAGTAGAAATCAGAAGAACAGAATAATCTCTTCTCAAATTTAAGGCAAGTGAAGATTTCCCAGAGAAGTTAAAAAAAAAGGTTGGATCATAAAATAATGATCAATTAAAGTTTATCATAATTAAAATCTTCTGCTCATGCAAAAAAACCATTTTGGCTATAAAGTCACAAAGTGTTGGATGCATTAGCAATACTGTACTTGAAAAATACTTGTATAAAGAACTCCTGCAGCTCGATTAAAATAAATAAACATATACTCAAGGCTTGAACAGGAGCACACAAAAGAAGATATAAAATAGCCAATGAAAATGTGATGAATATCTTTAGGTCTCGGGAAAATGCAAATTGAAACCATTGCAAAATATGACTGTGTATCCACCAGAAAGACTGACATTTTTATAGTTTGACAACAATAAATGTTGAAGAGGCTATAGAACAACTTGAACTTTTATTTATTTGTTTCGAGTCTAAAATGTTAAAACAACTTTTGAAAATTTTTGACAGTTAAGAAAATTAAAATACATCTATCCCATAATTCAACAATTAAATTCCTAAGTATTTATCCCAGAGAAATAAAATTATACCTACAGAAAGTGTGATACAAGAATGTCCATGGATGCTTTATTCAGTCTAAACTATAAACGCATCCACTCTAGCAAGGAAACATCCACTGTGGGTCCTATACAAGGGGGTGCCTTTCAGTATCAAAAGGAATACAGCATTGATGCATGCAACAGTGTAGGTGAATATCAGTACTTTCATGCCAAATTACAGAAACTGAACACAAAAAAACTTTACATGATTTAATGTTAATGAAATTCTCTAAAATAAGCAAAATTAATTTATGGTGGTAGATGTCAGATACATGTATGTTTGTGAGCCGAGCAGAATTGACTAGAAATTGGCATGAAGAAACTTTCTGGGTGATGAATATGTTCTGCATTTAGAAACACATTTATGAAAACTGATCAAATGGTGCACTTAAACTTGAGCAGAATATTTTACTGTATGCAAATTATATCACAAATCACACACACACACACACACACACACACACACAATAGTGATGAGTTTGATTAGCATCCTGGGATAGAGTTACAGGTCCAAAAGTTCCAGACCCAGCACTTCCCTAGTGTAGCGTAATGGTTTTGAATCAGATACTACCTTACATGGAGTAATGGTTTCAGATCTGACATTATTCCAGTGTTATGTTGTGTTGTTGTGTTGTGTTGCGTTATATATGTCAGCCACTCAGTGGTGTCTGCAGTCAAGGCTATGTTTAAACAGTTTAAAACTCCTTTACTATTTCATAAATGCGACCAGATCAAGCACTACCCAGTGTACACTGACAGTTCCAGGCCAGGTGCTGTCTGTTCACAGTGATGGTTCCAGACCAGACACTGACTGGTATACAGTGATTGCTTCAGATCAGGCAGTGACTAGTGTACAGTGATGGTTCCAGACCAGGCACTGACTGGTTTATAGTGATGGTTCCAGACCAGGCACTGACTGGTGTGTAGTGATGGTTCCAGACTAGGCACTGACTGGTGGGCAGTGATGGTTCCAGATCAGGTACTGCCTCTAGTATAGTGATGGCTTCTAGAGCAGCTGCTTGCCATGTGTGCAGTGATGGTTCCAGACCAGGCACTGACTGGTTTATAGTGATGGTTGCAGACTAGGCACTGACTGGTGCGCAGTGATGGTTTCCAATCAGGCACTGCCTGGTGTACAGTGATGGTTCCAGATCAGGTACTGCCATGTGTGCAGTGATGGTTCCAGATCATGCACTGCTTGGTATACATTGATGATTTCAGATCAGGCACTAGCCTGATGCACAGTGATAGCTCTGGATCAGGCAGCAGTATGATTTTGCAGTCTGGGGACTGGAGCAGGAAAGCATATGATGGCAGTGGGAAACAGGCCTGAGATTTTCCCCTCAGTGGAAGGGATCTGGTGTTCTGATGAGCCTCTTGCCCATGCCGTTTCTCCATGGCTGCTGCTGAGTTCACTTGCTGCTGTGAAATGTGAATAGTCACATCTATTCTCTTGTGACTTCATTAAGCCACACGTTATATTATGAGGCTATTTTAAATAATTTAAAACTCCTTTAATATCTCAATAATTCAATCTTTGGTTGTTAACTATAGAGAAAAGATGTAACTCAACTTGATATAATTACACAACAGCGTATTCTGTAGTGTTTGGAGCTAAACGCTTAATGCGTTAAACACTCTCATGCCAGAGGTAATAAAAAAATGTTCTCTAAATGAAACCTCCCTTTCCATGCACCATGCATCACCCATCACCCTGCAGTCCCCAAAGAGAATAGCCTTCTTTGAAAAACTATTTAATTCAAATAAAGAAAAGAGATGATGTTGCTAGTGAGAGCAAATAAAGATGGAATAAGGTATATTACCCAGGAAATGTTTGCATAACACACTGAAATTAATATACCATGTGCAGTAGTTGACACAGTTCATTCTAAAAAAGATAAATCATTCACAGGAAAAATAAACACCAACTAAAAAGTAATAGATCACCAGTTGAGCCATATATATCAAGAATGAAATCAGATGTGCTTGTTACCTGTTGACACAACATGAATTTTCTGCTGAATCAGACACGTAATCTACTAAATCAAAGTGAACACCTACTGAGCCAGGCATATCACCTAGTTAGACACATCACTGTGCAATTGCATGCATCCAGGCAGCCTTTATGTATTTCTAACAAATTAGCAGTGCACAGTATTTAGAGCTTAGATTTACTAAACCATAAGCACTAAGAAGTTAATGCTCTAGTTGGTAAGATGTATGGATCCATTTTGCTTTATTTTTTCAAACTCAATTTACATGATCTTGCTGCAAATGTATCTATTGGGCTGGATAAACTTGAAGGCAGCACCCCAATCCCTGCCTCCCAGTGGGAACCCAATTGTCTTGAGTTTGGGAGGACTCATGATATACTTCTAGCCAATGGCATCTGGAAGTGGCAATGGACTGTCAGTCCTGACCTTTGATGACTTTGCAATAGGTCAGACTGATCTTGCTGGTAGACTCACCCTGGAGTCCCTTCCTGTATCTGGCTTTGAAAATGCTAGGTGCCGTGAATCCAGGTTCTAAAAGTACCCAGGATTTAGTTTATAGAGGTATGACTGAGCAATGATATGGAGAGGTAAATGCCACTAAAAGAATATTTTTATTATTTATATGTCTGAAGAAAGGGCACAACCCACCCTGCCATGCCATGCCATGCCACGCAGGGCCACAGGAAGGAGAAGCACAGGTTTTGTACAGAGGCAGAAGCAGGAGCAAAGGAATGCCAGGGTCAGACCCTGTACTGGGGCTCCATGGGACAGGCAAGGCAGAGCAAAGCAAAGAGAGCAGCTCAGAGCTGGCTACTTCACAGAATTCTGGAGGCCTTGGGGCATAGGGGCTGTCCTGAGTTGACTGGTACCTCGCCTTGGGTTAATGTAGGGCAGGAATAATATCAGGTTGGCATACAGGTGTTTGATAAACAGATGGCTGTGTCTACGGACTCGGGATGGAACGGTTTGCATATGGAAGGCATGTTGTGGGCAGGTTATGATTGGTTAGGGTTGTATTTTGGAACTAGCCAGCCATGGGAAGGTCAGGCTTTCCCTGGGTCTGTAAGGCCCTCACATGCCGTGGTATCAATAACATAGAAAATAAAAACAATTGAGTTAATATAAATTGGCCCTGCGTTGAATGGAGGCCAAACAAACAAGTACAGGAGTTCAGAAAACAGAGTTACACACTCCGAAAATCTCATAGCTACAAGAAATGAGTTCTGCCCGCAGCCGAGAATGCCTGGAAGCAGATCCTTCCCGGTCAAGCCCCCGATGAGAACACAGTCGTGGACAACTCTTTGGCTACTGAGGCCCAAGCCGAGGACCCGGCTGAGCCAGGTCCTGACTCCCCATCCCCAGAAACTCAGTGATAATAAATATGTTCTTTAAAGTTGTTACAATAGTGGTAGTTTGTTGAACAGCAGCAGAAAAGTCCTACAATTGTCGAGGTAACAAGGCACAGAAACTGTCATGAAATTATTAATTTTAGAGCATTAGGAAATGTTAATTTATCGTTACTACTGCTGTGCTGTCATCTGATTCAGAAATCTAGAGAGATTATTGTCAAGATCTTCAGCATTGGGGATTAAAGATTAATAAGGTGAAAACCAAGGCTTTGTCTGGGGCCATGCCACAAGGGCTGGACCTTGCTCCAAGGTATGGCTGGCATCAGGAACCAGGGAAGGGAGTGGGTCCCAGGTCAGAGCTTGCAGTGAGGAGGAGCCTGGCAGGAGGCTATGGGCTGGCACTCAGCAGGTGGGCTGCTGCCAGGAATGGGTGCTGCCCTGGGCCAGCCTAACTGGACTTCAGAGGTAGACTCATGTCTACTGGACAGGATCTGAGCCAGCAATGCTGACACAGAGACTGAAAGCTGAGACTGGCCTGCTGAAAACTGAGACTTGCTCAAGGAAGCAACCCAGGAACCAGGGTGTGAGGGTGAAGTAGGACCCAGGCTTTGTGAGCGACTTTCTTCTCTTTGCCTCAGTTTCCCTCTCTGCGAAGTCGGGACAATCACATTAGCCTCTCAACATCAGATGAAGTCCACAGTCGACCTCCTACGAGGCCCCAAGAGAATCTGTGAATCAAAAAGGCCACTGGGCTCCGTGCAGGGAGGGAGGAAGCTGCCTGGACAGACAGATTAAGGAGAGGGGAGGTCAGGTAGGAGATGTTTAGAGGTCAGAACCCTAAGCTGGGCACCTGACAGGCAGGTCTTGCGTTGAAGGAAACTGGCTGAACATGGGCACTATGGAGGCATGATAGCTATGTGTTGGTCGATATGGCAAAGAGAGGGCCCTGGAGGGTGAGGGGCTAGTCTCAATAAGTAAGCTACTTCAACTGGTCAGCACTCTTGGTTTCCAGGAGAAAGTACTTCCTGGAACCCACAGTGGAGTGATTTACATCTGGTCTCAGTATTCTCAGCACAGAAAGAGGAAAGGGCTTAGCTCAGGGAAGGAAGAGCAAATTGGTCTTCGTCATCAAAGGATGACATTAAATAATGTGAATAAAGCTATTAGCTTAACTTCTAAGACACGGTAGGTGCCAATGAACGTAGTGTCCACTTCACGGCAGCAAGGCTGACTCAGGGAAGCTCATTTTTGCTTGAAGTGTGGTGGATTTTTAATTCTACTGAACTGGCGGAGGGTTTAAGCCTGAGCCTGGGAAGTGTGGGGAGAACTTAGAACCTCAGGGACTGTGTGGGCACAGGACAGGCAGCTGGGTACCGTTAAGAACACGTTTCATGGCCAGGCACAGTGGCTCATGTCTGTAATCCTAGCACTTTGGGAGGCTGAGGTGGGTGAATCACAAGGTCAAGAGTTCAAGACCAGCCTGACCAATATAGTGAAACCCCGTCTCTACTAAAAATGCAAAAAATTAGCCTGACGTGGTGGTGTGCACCTGTAGTCCCAGCTACTCAGGAGGCTGAGGCAGGAAAATTGCTAGAACCTGGGAGGCAGAGGTTGCAGTGAGCCGAGATCACTCCACTGCACTCCAGCCTGGGTGGCAGAATGAGACTCCACCTCAGAAAAAAAAAAAAAAAAAGGTTTCCATAGATGAAGAATGTGTAGGATGTGCTCAGATCTGTTGTGGCTTCTCTTCAGTAAAAGGAATATATTTCTCAGCCTCATCAGAATTGTCATTGGCTTTAACCCCTGGAAATACAAACTAATGTTATGTGGTCATTATTTCTCATGAACACCAAGCCATCTTGCCGATGGGAAGCCAAGGTGCTCCCCGAGAAAATCGGGTCCTGACTCCCGGCCGAGCTCACCTCTCTGGAGCCTGGGTACATCCCCAGCAGGCGTCGGGACGTGGACACTCAGTGAGGGCGCCTCTCACCTTGGAAATGATAGTCGTGATAAACATGCAAGCCAAACGCTCAGGGCAGCGGGCTTCCCTCTCCAGAAAGAAATGGCATTTAAATGGGAGACACCAGCTTTTCTCTAAGATCGTGTTCGATAAATAATGGTTTGAACATGCTTAGGGCATCTCATCATCAAAGAATCATTTTAGTAACATATGTAATTAATTCATTCAATTTCTTCTAGAAGTAGACAAGACATATTCCAATAGACCGAGTTATTCCGTCTGTATTTTTAGGACACCAGTACAGATTTGGTGTGGTGTATGTGTGCACAGTAGCCTTCATCCTAAAAGCAAAAATCCAGGGACTTCAAGGAAGTGACAATGCATGCCTATTTCGGGACTAATTATATAATAGTAGTTGAGATTTGCAGAGTCAGACACTGTGATAAACATCTCTATACTGTCTGCATGAGTTCCCTATTGTTCCTATAACAAATGACCCACACATTTAGAATCTTCACACAGCATGAGTTTCTTCTCTCCTTGAGTCTGCAGGTCAGAGTGCCACATGGTTTAACTGGTTTCTCTGCTCTGGGTTTCTCAAGGCCAAATTCGAGGTGTCGGCCAGCGTCTGGCGGATCTGGAGAGAACACATTATCTGCCCAGAAATGTTGCTGGCAGCTTTTGGTTCTCTGAGCCCGTGAACTAAAATTCCAGTTTCCCTGTGGTTGTCGGCGGGGATCCCGCAGATACTCCAGGCCACTGCACCCCATGTCACACAGCCCCCTCCATCTGCAGACCTAACAGTGCCTCGAACCCCTCTCGTTCCTGGAATCTTCCTTCCTTTCCCTTCGCTGCATCTCTGTGATTCCAGCCAGAGAAAGTTCTCTGCTTTAAAGGGCTTGTTGTGGGTTGCATTTTGTCCCCAGATATTGACGTGTATTCCCCAGGGCCTGTGAATATGACTTCATTTGGAAATAAGGTCTTAGTAAATGATCAAAATGAAATGCGTCATTGGGGTGGGCCCTAATCCGGTATGACTGGTGTTCTAATAAAAACAGGAAAATTTTGGACAAAAAGACACACACACACAGAAGCACAGTGTCATGCGAAGGTGAAGGCAGAGACCAGGGTGGTCCTTCAAGGGCCGGCAGCCAGCAGAGCCCAGGGGTGGCCCGGAGCAGACTCCTGCCATAGCGCCAACCCCGATGGCACCTTGACCTCCACGTGCAGCCTCCGGGACTGTGAGACAGCACACCTCCGGTGTTTCAGCCTGCGGCCCTTTATTACAGCTGCCCAGGCTGCAGCCTGGCCCCACTGAGCCACCCAGGATGCTCCTTTCACATTAAGGCTCAGAACCTTAATAACACTGCAAAGCCCTTGTTCGTGTAATATTACATATTCACAGGTTGCGGGGATTGTCGGAAACATTCTTCAGGGGGCTACTTTTTACTCGAATGTATTATGTATTAATTAATTTGATCCTCTGAGGTGGGTCTATCTTGTGTCCAATTTTCCAGGTAAGAGAACCAAGCAAAGAGAGGCTGTGATGACCATATCAGGTTGACATCCAAGCCGACTGACGGGCAGGTGCCCTCTCAGCCACCAGGTCTTCCTTAGGGTGCAGGAGTCACGGCACATTCTCAAGGCCCCCTGCCCCCTCTAAGTTCAACATGGGTCTTCCTTTCCCCCATGAATTTTGGAATGAGTTACTTACATAAACTCATCCTCAAGCTAAAGAAGGCTAAGTGTGAAATCACCAGCAAGCAGACCTAAAAAGAATGAGCAAAATTCCAAATGATCACTCTTGCGCTTACTGACATGATAAGTGTCACCTGTGCACAGGGAGGCTCTGCTCCAGGAGGAAGAGCCAGAGCCTACGGGGGATCTGCCTGGTCCTGGCCCAGCACTGCGGACCCAACCAACTGGCTCTTCCTGCGGCCTCCCGCTAAAGAACACAAAGGCCAAAGACATTTATCTTTGAGGGGTTTAAAATTTGTTTTTAAAGAAAACTATCCATTAAAAATGAATCGACACAGAAAACACCCAAGGAAGCGTATACTACATGTGAGAGCAAAGCCGTGAGAGCCTCTAAGCACTAATTTCGGATGTGCTTGGTCCAAAGAGATTCCAGGGAGAGGGTGGAATTCTGTACTGTATTTGTTCATGAAGAATGAAACGCAGAGGCCCCAGGGGACACATGAGCCTTGGTGCGCACACGCATTCTCTCTCAACCCACTCTGTTAATTACCTAGGACTTCTCTGAGTTAAACGAAGATTGAAATGAACTAAGCTAAGTCTGTCAATCGTTTTCCTCTCTGCACCCAGCTTTGGGGGACTACCCCCCTACCTTTATTCAGATACATATATTCAGAGTCCCCACAAAACAGCACCTTGCATTATCCTTGGAATTAGGACAATCAAACCTTGCGATCGCATAGGATCTTGCTGCATCCTACCCTTATCAATGCGTTTCTCCTGAAACAGAGGACAGCTACTACCAATTATATTGCCATAATAAGGTGAAACTCATTTTTAAAAAATGCGTTTATCATTTAAAGGAGCATTTCTTTGTAATAATACCACCAAATAATTAAAACAAGTTCCAGGGTGTGTATTTTGCTCCCAGCACTCAGTCCACGTGTGGGCTCACGGTGGCACTCCATCCTGGCACTGACATGCAAATGAGAAGAGCGGGCAGTTCCCTCTCACCTCCCCTGCTGAATGAGGTCACGTGTGCCCCTGAGGGTCAACTTCAAGTTTTTGAAATAGTCACTCCATAAATGCCAAGCTCTGTGTTATGATGAGTTAATCCAATTCCTTGGAAATGCCCAGGTTCTTCATGATGCTGCCCAGCCTTTTTTCCGAGGTCGGCTACTTCAGCCATGAGTGCATTTATCCCCTGAATTGGTGCCACGTAGGTGAAGCACAGTCAGAAGGCTGAGATATCCCGCCCTCATTCTCAGAGGGTGACCAGCAGCCTACGCGTCTCCAAGCCTCTCCTGGTTAATTTCTCCATCTGCTATGCTTCAGCCCCTTCATAGGTAAAGAGGGGATGGTACAGCCATGAAGGCTTTAGAACAGTCCCTTAGGCAAGGTTTGCTCACAGCCGAGATGCTCCTTACCTTGTGTGTTAGAGAATAAGTTCTATACCTGGGCAGCAGGTAGATGGCCTGCTTTGCCTCCTCCCTGTGGCCAAGCCCCCTGGATGGTGGGGTAATTCTGGGAACATGATCTAGAAGACAGTCTGGAATTCCAGAACCATTTGGAGGCCATGGACCCGGGTTCTGGTAAGGAAGGCCCTACCCACCTGACAACAGGCAGGTGCACCTGGGTTTCTAGCTGCAGGAGAACGTGAGAAGGCTGGAGCCGATAACCTTCTGCTGCTCAGACCAGTGCTCCTGGTCTCTGGGGAGCGACAGTTCTAAGGGGAGGAAAGGGCAAAGGGGTTCCCTCCTTTACTCTGAGCTACAGGCAAACACCCAGAGCTACTCAAATTGGGCTCAACTGTTTCATGACATCACTAGAGAGAAACAACAGAGCTTGGAGGAGACTTCATGGAAATTCTGACATAAATGAGCCACGTTCAGCTCTGGGTTCTACAATTTTCCTAAGGAGCACAGCCAAACGGATTTTTCTTTTCTCGTATTAACGACTACCGAAGTAGCTAAGATTCGAATACTCAACACGCCTGTCCGGGACTGTGAGGCTCAGCCTTGTGCACCATTGTGCAATCGCAGAAGCACGGGGCCTTCTCTCTCTGCGGGGGTGAGGAAGGAGACCTGCGCTCGTCAGCAGGGAGCCGCCTGGGAGCACACGGTGAGGCCACCTCGGACACAGCCACTCCAATCAGACCCTTGTCTCTGTCCGCGGTCTTTTGGAAGGACCACGGGGACATGGCCTGAAAGTTGATTTCATAAAATACTGGTTCCCATAATAGGACAATAGAAATGTGTGATTGTTCATTTTCTGACTTCAATCAATTATTTGAGGCATCCTTATTTATGTATTCATACAATTTGTCATCATTTCTTTTTCATGGTAAAAGTGAAATGATTCCACTCTGTCTTTGTCCTACTTACAGATAATGGAAAGAGCAGGTTTCTGAGCAGGGAGAGTGGGATTTGTGCTGCGACTTGGCGTACGGGGCCCAGGATGCCTGCACACAGTCCCCTGGCACAAGGAGGCCTGGCAACCTCTTTTCACAGTGGGAGGTCTGGGTACGGACTGTTGTAGATGGAGTTATTCAACAGAAGACTGAATCCACCGCCAACAAAACGACTCTTGCGTTGTGCTTCCATTTTGCCCTAACGGTGACTTTCTGGGCTATAATCTTCCTTTTGTCACAGCAGATAATCAGGCAGACATGAGCAGGGCAAGAGAGACCCCCTCCTAACCAGGAATGTCAGGCGGCCATCAGGTGATGGTCAGGTGGTTGTTAACTGTCTCTCTAAAATAATAACTGGTGGCAGCCAGCGCCAGGGAAAGGCTGTCTCCCTACAGACAGAAAAGTCCTGAAAGTGGTGATCAGCAGATTCCCAATAAGATCCCAGGAGTGGTGAAGGGCTCAAGCATGAGCACCAAGAGGCGAAACGGCAGAGTTTAACTTGTGTGCAAACAACCTCCTGGGGATGTTCGGCCGGTAAAGGAAGAGCGCCTCAAGTGAGCACTTGCACAACTCTGGGGAACACACGGCGCGTGCTCCCCTCCCACATGCCGGCAGGACACTGTGCTTGCAGACCGTGCACACCAGGGAAGAATCGGGGGGAATGGACGCAGACCCCAGAAGAATGCCAATACATAAAACCCAAGTCAAAAGGTCAAACCGCACACATGTCTTTCAAGTCACCCACTGGACCTTCTTCCAGGTGGACTTGACTTCCTCTCATTTCTGCTCTAGAGCTTTTTAATAAACTTCCACTCCTGCTCTGAAACTTGCGTGGGTCTCTCCTTCTGCCTTGTGCCCCTCAGCTGAATTCTTTCTTCTGAGGAGGCAGGAACTGAGGCTGCTGCGGACCTGCAGGGACCTGCCAGCGGTAACTCAGACACCGGTGCCAGTAACGTGTTTTGGTGCCACGTGACTCGTTTAACTTCCACTGCTAACATTTTCCACATTTCCACTGCTAACTTCCACTGCTAACACTGTGGACCAAGTGCAAGATAACCATGAGCCCAAAACGCTAAAAAATTGGTGAAGAGTATTGGAGAGAGAGAGAGAGAAAAGAAAACAATATAATTACCCTTTATTACATGATGTCTCTTGCGGAAATTCTGTGCGTTGACTTTGGAATTATCGTTGATATTTACATAAGCTCACTCTTTTGTGGAGTGGTGTTCTCTTTCGGAAAGTTGTCTGAGGCACTTGAGTTGGAATGGAACATTGCCTCATTTATCTCACTCAAATGAATGGAAACATTTTTCACATCTGCTCTTCATTTAGGGGCAGAGTTTTGGGGGAGAAACGGAAGTCCTGAAGTTCAGCGAGTGGTGAGTGTGGACGGAGCTGTTTCTACCCTCTGGAGTATTTGCCTCTTGGCTTCTTCCCCATTGCAGCTTGTCTTGGAGGTGGAGGCCTGGCAAGCCACAGCTTCAGGAAGAGCATGGAGGCACCAGGCTTTGAGATCTAAATCAGGATTTTTAAATGTATGGCAGCAGCAGTAACTGTGAAAGATAAGGCTTTGTAAATGGTTTGAGCATTGCGAATTCCTCTCACCTGGGAGTGAGGCTGGGTACCTTTCCGCCCTCACCCACAGACATGAGGAAAAGGAGGAGAAGCCAGTTTATTTCTCCCTGGACTGGAAGAGAGAAGCTGAGCTGGTGAGGGAGCCGGTGGGAGCCTGAGCATTTTCCCAGGTTGAGTATGTGGAGGGTAGGGATGGAGGATCTGAGAGGTTGGGAAAGTATGCCTCTGAGAAATGGCCAGCTGGCGGTGAGAGGATCAGAGCTCTGTCTGTGCCACAAGAGCAGATGGGTGAGGGGGCTATGGGAGCATGCCCTGCTCCCTCTTTTCCTGCAGCCTTGGTGGGTCGGGGGGGCGCCCAGCGATCCTGTGTCCTCTAAGAGGGATGTGGGCATTGGCAGAAAGAACCGGCCAATCTGAAAAGCCCCAGGTCTTGACGGGACCAGGCTCAGGGCACTGTGGACATGGCTTGGAGTCCCCTAGGCTTCCTGAAGGGATAGGCACTGCAGACACAAGGATGCAGGAGCAGTGACCACCCAGGGTTCTCCCTCCCTAACACCTCGATACTCAAAGGCTGTTGGAACTCTAATTTGATGGTGAGAGAACAGGAGAGTGGTGAGGAACCCCTGGACTAGATTGAGAGAGTTTACCCTGAATTGAATAGAAACTCCTTTCAGTGATGAGGTTAAAGGAAAAGTTGAGGTCGAAGGCAATCTGTTAGCTAGCACGAGACTTCCCAACAACTTGCTGTGCTCAGTTCAGCAGTCTGGCTCAGCTGGTCAGCTGTTCTGAGCCCCTTCTCCTTTCACCGTGAGCCCTCCAAAGGCACTGCAGGATGCCTGGTCTGGGTGGGCTTTAGTGCTAGCCAGTAACAACAGGAGAATTTACTCAACAAATCAATAAAGCATCTAAGATGAAAAGTTTGTGTGTAGCACCCAGCAAGGTAAATTGAAGAACTTTAGTTCAGATATTCTAACTTACTTTCATTAGCTCATTCTTAATCATTCTTCATATTCATTAAAGCAAATTCCCCAAGAGACATCTCTTTCATCAGTTAAAAAATAATCTTTACTGAAGTTTCTCCAATTCAGACTTCACAACAATGCAGATTGTCTTGATTTGTTAGAATAAATTATTGAGGCTTCATGATTTTTTGCTGTGTACATAAATATAATGCAAACTTCAGCTTAGAAGTATACAAGTTAGCAGACTTATTTGTGGCTTTCTTTAAATGTATTGATATAAATTAATGTATTGGTTGTCATTAGATGTTTGCTTTTGATGCAATGTGTTTGAGGCCAGGGGCAGTGGCTCACGCTTGTAATCCCAGCAATTTGGGAGGCCAAGCAAGCAGATCAGTTGAAGTCAGGAGTTCGAGATCAGCCTGGCCAACATGGTGAAACCCCATCTCTGCTAAAAACACAAAAAAATTAGCCGAGTGTGGTGGCGCATGCCTATAGTTCTGGCTCCTCTGGAGGCTGAGACAGGAGGATCACCTGAACCTGGGAGGTGGAGGTTGCAGTGAGACAAGATTGCACCACTGCACTCCAGCCTGGGTGACAGAGCAAGACCCCGGAAAAATGAAAGAAAGAGAGAAAGAGAGACAGAGAGAGAGAGAGAGAGAGAGAGAGAGAAAGAAAGAGAAAGAAAAGAGAGAGAGAGAAAGAAAGAGAAAGAAAAGAGAGAAAAAGAAAGAAAGAAAAGAAAGAAAGAAAAAGAAAGGAAGGAAAAAAGGAAGGAGGGAGGGAGGAAATGTGTGCAATAATGATTTATTTGGACACAGTCCTTCTATAGAAACATTCAGCAAAAAGTTGTGAGTGGGAAGCAGCCACAGTCATCAGCCCATTCCTAAAGTTCTACCCAAGAGCAAATGCGTTTCTCTCCTACCTGACTCAGGAATCTGGCTGAACTTATTCAATGTTGACTGTGATTTGGGATGTTCTTTTTCCCATGTATCAAGGAGCCTATTTACATGATTTATTTGGTGGCTTATAAGCGATAAGCATCTCTTACCTTTTTCTAATTTGCATAATTACCTTGGCTGTCCTTCCCCTGACACACCTGTATAGTCTTTACCCTGGCAGTGTCTTCCAATCAGAGCAGTTAGCACCATCTGCCCCCCTGCATGGCCCTTCACAACAGCAACTGGCACTCCCGTGAGTATTGTCTCTTTGCCGTTTAAAATTAAAAACCTTGCGAAATAACACATTTGGATAAAGCTGCTGACACTCGGAGGTGATGAGTGGAATCTTGCAACATAAAGGGGCCACAAATAAATAGGCAGGAGCCATGTGAATGTGAACCAGAGCCCCTGCATTGTGGGTAGTGAGACAGGCGGGGCAGCGTCCTATCTAGAAACACCCGACCCCTTGCCAACACGTCCAAGGGCAGAAAAGGAACCCTGATTTATCTCAGAGCTGCTGTGCTTACTCGGACTTCCAAGTGGAGAGCCTAGTTTTGGCACTCATGCCTTTGTTTTACTCTCCTAGGTTACTTCAGCGTACACTGACATTGGCTCATTTTCTCACAAAAGCAAGGTCTCCTCGGATCTGCTCAAAAACTGTCTTTCCTTTCAGATAAGCATGATGGGATCGCTTCCCGCCATCAGAGCACAGTCCTCCAAGACCCACGCTGAGGCTGTCCTGCCACCTTCATCCACGTCATGAGCACATCATCACATATTTCACGGGGGTCTCCAGAGAGAAATGGTCACTTTCAGGAGACATCATCATTAAAGCATTTGTTAGGTATAGAGCACACTGAAATTGCTCCTTCAACTATGGTTAAAAAAAAAAATAGATGGATATATTTGTCCACCTTGAATTGAATCTGGGTCTCACTGATGAGGATTAGGAAGGTCTTGGGAATCTCCCAGCCCCTGACATCCCTTTTCTCCTGTGCTCCTCATCACCTCTACTTTCTGAGGATTCTGTGAATTCCCTGGGGAGTACTTCATTAGGCACGACAGGATGCACAGCAAGGAGGATAAATACCAAAGGAGGAAAAACTGTGGAGAATTCTGGAGGGTGATTTAAAATGAGAGCTCTGACAGCCCTCTAGAAGAGTCTTGCATGTTCCAACGCCCCCTGTGTGCCTGCCCTGGCTGGGAAGGTGTGGGGATGTTTGTCACTCAGCTGAATGTGGCATAACCTGACTGGTACATCTTCATAAAACAAAATACTGCTGACATAGTTTGGCTGTGTCCCCACTGAAACCTCACCTTGAACTGTAGCTCCCTTAATCCCCACGTGTGGTGGGAGGGACCGGGTGGGAGAATATTAAACCATGGGGTGAGTTTTTCCCATGCTGTTCTTGTGGTAGTGAGTAAGTGTCATGTGAACTGAGGGTTTTATAAAAGTGCGGTTCCCCTGCACTCACTTCTGCTTGCTGCCATCATGCGAAGAAGGACATATTAGCTTCTCCTTCTTCCACGATTAGAGGCCTCCCTAGTCATGTGGAACTGTGAGTCTATGAAACCTCTTTTTCTTTATAAATTACCCAGTCTCAGGTATTTCTTGATAGCAATATGAAAATAAATTAATAGAGTAAATTATGTTATTTTCTTGCCTGAAAACTTGCAGTGACTTCCATGCAAAGTCCCAGAGTAAGTCCTACGTCCCCCGAGCCTGGCCAGTGTCCACAGCCTCACCCAGACCTCATCTGGACTGGATCTTACTTCAGGACCTTGTGTACTTTTGCATTGGAGTTGTGAGGGGGACCTGTGGGAGCAGCATGGCAGGGGGGGTTCAGAGGCTCTGCCCACTCGTCTAGAGTGGTCGTGCAAGATTCCAGGCTTAGCAGAGACACAGGAGTTTGTTTCTCTATACACAGCCTGGTGCCACATGCCATCAAAGGTCTTTTTCTGGAAAAACACTGCAGGATGTTAAGTGCACTGGGTGGGTCCGTGGGCATTTGCTGTGTTTTTCTCTATGCGTCTCTGCAATAGGTAGTTGACATATTTCACCTTTCCCGCGTATACTAGATATGTACACACAGAAAATGCATCGCGGTGGCATGTGCCTCATGGGCCCCGAGGCAAACGCCTGTGGCAGGCTGTCTCATTCCTCCCACCTTGCGGGCCTCTGCCTGCTTTCTCCCCATCACCTCTACGCCTTCTCCGCAGCCTGCTTCAGAGCCCTCCACACGACAACAGTGGGAATTCCTTCCCTGCTCGTGCCCTACATGTGGTTGTTACCTGGAATTTGCTGCACTGCACAGATGAATTTCCACGACTGTGTCCTTGGCTAGACTGGGGGCTTCTCAAGACAGGGCTGACAGGGTTCATTCATCCCTCAAAGTCGGCTTCCTCCACATTAATGGGAGGAGGAAGAAATCAAGCCGCAGGGCGCGGGACGGACCTGGAAAGAGGAAAGGAAGGAAGCCAGACAGGCCGTTACCATCAGATTTCTGGGGCGGGGGGGCTGGCCCCTTAGGAGGCTGTGGCCCTCAGTGACAGGGTAAAGGAACTAGGTGATGCAGGAACCCCCACTCACCTGGTGGCAGGAGATGGGGCTTTGAGACAAATGCCTTTGGTCTAGGGAGATTGAAACAGTCCCCGAGGAAACTGGCCACGTTGTCCTTATATTTTTAATTTTTGTTTTGACTCCATAGTATTTTCAGCCCCATATGAAAGTTCATACAAAGATATTGGTTCTGCCTTGTGCAATTTACTTCTTAAAAGAAAAGGGAAAAGACATGAGATCCACAGTCCCTCCAGAAACATCTGAGTGATTCCATGCACAG
>PVKV010016977.1:36019-49231 GCA_004027835.1 Alouatta palliata | reverse complement strand
AAGCAATTCTCCTGCCTCAGCCTCCTGAGTAGCTGGGACTACAGGCGCACGCCACCACGCCCAGCTAATTTTTGTATTTTTAGTAGAGACGGGGTTTCACCACGTTGACCAGGATGGTCTCGATCTCTTGACCTCGTGATCCACCCGCCTCGACCTCCCAAAGTGCTGGGATTACAGGCGTGAGCCACCGCGCCCGGCCTAATTTTTGTATTTTTATAGATGAGGTTGCACCATGTTGGTCAGGCTGGTCTTGAACTCCTGACCTCATGATCCGCCCACCTCAGCCTCCCAAAGGACTGGGATTACAGGCGTGAGCCACTGGGCCGGGACTTTTTTTTTTTTTTCCTTAAATTTTTTTTCTTTTTTTTAGAGAAGTCTGTGTTGCTGTGTTGCTCAGGCTGGGGTGTTGAAGCAATCCTGCCAAGACCTCCCAAAGAGCTGGGATTATAGGTGTGAGCCTCCTTGCCTGTCCTAGCTCCGGTTCTTTATCTGTAGCAAAGGAATAGTCATTCCTCACAGGGTTTATACACAGAGGCCTGTTCTTCGTTTTAAAATGTTTCATACTCTTACAGGCAAAAGATACTTTTGCCAAGTTAGATCAAATTGGTGGGGTAGAGTGTGTGCAGGGCCTTGACAATGATACATCACGTATGTTAGTACAGCTTAACGGTTATGAACAAGGACTCTGGAGTCCTCAATTCAAGTCCTTACATAAGTAAAATAACTGATTTATCATTTAAACATCTTGAGACTTATGAGATGGGGATAGTAATACCTGTATCTCAGAGGTGTTAAGGCTCAGGAGGAAACCTATGTAGTGTTTAACACGGGACTCTGACAGGAGGTGTTCAGTACAATAGCTATCAGGAAAGATTTTATAGGACCAACGGGGCAGGGAGAGGGGGCAGTTCATAAAGCCAGGCTGAATTTGAAGTGAAAGTGCCAAGGATGGAGGCTGCTCTGCAGAAGCACATGGTCACTGGGACTCAGCTTGTTGCCACTGTCTTTTGCTTCCTTTTAACCTGTTTTATCTTTTCTGTACCTCCTAGCTCCCACAGGTTTCTGTGTGCCATGACATCATATGGCTCTGATTCTCTTGGCCTCTTCGTTCTTTTCTTTCTTTTTTTGAGATGGAGTTCCACTCTTGCCCAGGCTGGAATGCAGTGGCATGATCTCAGCTCACAGCAACGTCTGCCTCCCAGGTTCAAGCAATTCTGCCTCAGCCTTCCGAGTAGCTGGGATTACAGGTGCCCACCACTATGCCCAGCTAAGTTTTTGTATTTTTAGCAGACACGGGACTTCACCATATTGGCCAGGCTGATCTTAAACTCCTTACCTCAAGCGATCGGCCCACCTTTCTTGGTTTTTCTTACTTCAGATTCAACAGTGGGGAATCTGCCAGGCCACAGAAGTTTCTAGCCAACCCTTGAATTGGCTGCCCTGGGTTACGTGCTCATCCTGGTTCAGTCAGCTGGAGTTGGCGGGGGAAGGTCCTGTACCGGGATCTCTGGGCCTTGCAACTTGGGAATGGGCAAATGTGACACAGTATAGCATTTCTAGTGCTTCCAGGATAGAATCTCTGTTTCTACTTTGTAAGCAGTATCACAGGCCAGAGTATATTGTTCCTTGCAGAAAGGACCTGGAAGTCTCTGTGTATGTATCTTGCAAGAGTCATTTGTCACTTTCTAGGATGTTATTCCTCCCTTCTGGCCTTGTTTTAGTTTCTTTTTAAATGAGTGACTCTGGCCACAAACATATAGTGTATATACACATACACAATGACTTTTCTCAACTTGGTCAATTAAATTGCCTCTTCAAAAAAAAAAAAATTTCACCCTTAAAACCAACTCCCATCAAAGAAGACAGATAGTTATAGCCCAGAGATGGCTCAAAAACTGTGATGCAATGCTCTCAAAAATCGCCAGGTTACGTTTCAAATAAAATATTTGATAAAACCTCATTGAGTAGCCAGTCGCAGTGGCTCACGCCTGTAATTCCAGCACTTTGGGAGGCTGAGGTGGGTGGATCACCTGAGGTTGGTAGTTTGAGACTAGCCTGACCCACATGGTGAAACCCCATCTCTACTAAAAATACAAAAATTAGCCGAGCATGGTGGCAGCCACCTGTAATCCCAGCTACTCAGGAGGCTGAGGCAGGATAATCACCTCATGAGAAGACAGTGTTTATATAGTAGTTGCAGGAGAATTACTTTTTAGCTAGTTAAACAATATCCTGGGTCATATCGATGCTGGCTCAGTCATGTTATCCCACCACTTTGGGAGGCTGAGGCAGGAGCATCACTTGAGCCCAGGAGTTTGAGACTAGCCTGGGCAACATAGTGAGATCCTGTCTCTACCAAAAAATTAAAAAGTAAAAATCTAGGTGTGGTGGCACATGTCTATAGTCTTAGCTACTTGGAGGCTGAGGTGGGAGAATCCCTTCAGCCCAGGAGGTTGAGTCTGCAATGAGCCGTGACTGTGCTACTGCACTCCAGTCTGGGTAACAGAATGAGACCTTGTTTCAAAAAAGGGGCAGTAGTTTGTTTCCAGTTTGCCTGCCTGTGATGAAAAGCTAGCCCAAGATTGTAATCTGGGGAATAATAGCAGAAGTGGAAGTACGCATGGACAGAGATGAAAAACAAAATTTAATGCCAACAATATTAGCTTTACATGTATAATATATTGAGTTCTATCAGCAACTTTTGTTAACCACTTTTATGTATAGGAAGAATCATAACATCAGGAAGACAAGCAAGTTACTGGAGAGAGTTGACTAAACCAGCAGGATTCAGAATTAAGGAAGTATATAAATTTAGGTACGTCAGGTCAGTTCTTGGCCTTGAGTTTATAATTTTAAAATATTGTATAAGGCCGGGCGCGGTGGCTCACGCCTGTAATCCCAGCACTTTGGGAGGCCGAGGCGGGCGGATCACAAGGTCAAGAGATCGAGACCATCCTGGCCAACATGGTGAAACCCCGTCTCTACTAAAAATACAAAAAATTAGCCGGACATGGTGGCGCACACCTGTAATCCCAGCTGCTCAGGAGGCTGAGACAGGAGAATTGCTCAAACCGGGGAGGCGGAGATTGCAGTGAGCCGAGATTGCGCCACTGCACTTTAGTCTGGCGCCTGGCGATGGAACAAGACTCTGTCTCAAAAAAAAAAAAAAAAAAAAATATTGTATAAGACAGTACCTATAAGCCACCCTCAGTGAGTAAAGAGCAGGATAAAAACAAGAATAATTATACCAATCATATTTATGTTATTAGCCAAGAAAGTAGTCATTTAGGATGTTTATTTTCCCAGATGATCTTGTGGGGCCAAGACAAGGAGATGAGGAGTAGCAGGAAGATTCTGTGGCACTAGTTTCTTTTGTTTTTTTTATTTTTATTTTTATTTTGAGACAGAGTCTTGCTCTGTCGCCCAGGCTAGAGTGCAATGGCACGATCTCGGCTCACTGCAACCTCCACCTCTTGGGTGCCTGGCTTGTTTTTGGCTGAACTTTTAGAATAACCTGGGGAGCGGCTGGGCACGCGGTGGCTCATGCCTGTAATCCCAGCACTTTGGGAGGCTAAGGTGGGCAGATCACGAGGTCAAGAGATCGAGACCATCCTGGCCAACGTGGTGAAACCCCATCTCTACTGAAAACACAAAAATTAGCTGGGTGTGGTGGCACGAGCCTGTAGTCCCAGCTACTCAGGAGGCTGAGGCAGGAGAAATGCTTGAACTCAGGAGGTGGAGGTTGCAGTGGAGGTGGAAAGCTGTGACCAAGGACACAGTGGGGGAGGAAACCTGAGCAGCTGAGCCGCCTTCCTTTCCCTATCCCGTTGACCACATTGGCTGTTCGTAACCTGCTCATCAAATTAGCTATGGGGCAAAAAACCAAGATAGGAGTGCAAATTTGGTTACCCTCTTCGCTTAGCTAACAGCAAGTCTGGAAGTTTTCTTCCTCAAATAAAGCTTTATTGTAGTTGCTGAAAAGACGCAGAGCACCAGAAATCTTTAGGAAATAGTAGACATAAATGTTCTGGTGTTGATGCATCCCCCCTCTCCTGTTCTTTAGTTCGGCATCCATCACTTCAAATATCCTGTCCAGAGCAGTAACAATAGAATTCCTAGGGGAGGGGCTGAAAAGCAGTCAGTTCACACCTGAGAGACTGAGGGGCAGGCCCGGGTCCTTCCCTAAAAAGAAACTTGTATTAACTCTGCCATATACTTGGCGTTTATAATCCACTTGATCCAGTTACTCATTCTGTTCCTCAGGATGTGAGATAACTGTCTCCTAGTTACCCAGTGATTTCTGGAAACCAGTCTTATGACTGGACACCTCTCCCAATGCAGGATCTCTCTCACTCTTGAGTATCTCTCTGTCTTATCAGCCTGTTGATCATGGGAGGACCTACAACTGGGCCCATAGCCTGCGCAGCTGCAACAGCTTCCTCCTCATTCCCTGCTTGTTTTCCTTCTGGGAAGTTCTCCTTAATCACTCCCTTCACTGCCCGGTAGCCACTGTGGCCTTTTATGGCCTGTGGTTGCTAGGCTTGGTGGTTATAAAATAACGCTAGTACAAACAGCCTGTGCATTTAAATTCTGTTTGAGTTGAGAAGCTTTGCTCATATATCAACAATGAGGCCAGGCGCGGTGGCTCCCAGCACTTTGGGAGGCTGAGGCGGGCAGATCACAAGGTCAGGAGTTCAAGACCAATCTGGCCAACATAGTGAAACCCCATCTCTACTAAAAATACAAAAAATTAGCTGGGTGTGGTAGTGTGTGCCTGTAATCCCAGCTACTTGGGAAGCTGAGGCAGGAGAATTGCGTGAACCCAGGAGGGCGAGGTTGCAGTGAGCTGAGATGGTGCCATTGCACTCTAGTCTGGGCAACAGTGTGAGACTCTGTTTCAAAAACAAAAAACGACAATGACAACAACAACAACAAACCATGAATGGGACCTCTAGCTCTGAGCTACTACTCTGGTCACAAAGCATGAAAGTGTTGATGGCTGCATGAAAATCCACCCTCTGTGAAGGAAAAATGTGAAGCAGACACACTACAGTGATGCTTTATTGTCTAACAAAGAACATCGTTATAACTAGTTAAGTGCTTAGGAAGGGAAGTCATTTTAAAGGCTTTATACTGAAAAGATAGCATAAATGTTTGGGACTAACCTAGTCCTCCCTTTATCACCTCTAGGAAAAAGAAAAAAGAGTCAATAATCTATAGTGCAGAAGATGTGTTCTGGTGGAAATTAATTTGCCTAGAGCTTTTCAGACTGGACCTGCCTGGTTCCTCTAATAAAAGTGAACGTGATATTTACAATCAGGGCCAGGAAACAGGGCAGGAAACCACCGACTTCTGGGAGCATGGCCTCTACCAGCCTGTAAGCTCCTTGAGGATAATCTTAAGTCTGTGAAGTACTCATTTCTGTATCCTGGAAGTGTGCCTAGCAGAGAAAGTACTTGATAACTGTTCTTCTGAATATGGCCCTCTAAGCACATGTCTCACATAGGCCAATAATGTCCTTATGGAATGGAGTGGAAATCAAAGGTAGCTGCAGGTCTGCCTCTGCACGGGGTGATGAGCCTTCGAGATCTCTTCCTTAACAAGACAGGGACTGGTCCTTTAGGAAAACAAAGTAAATACTGTTTTGAGGATAATTACAAAAACACCTTGGTGGGGGGGCGACTGTCTTTGCAGAATTGCTCACTATGTGCCAGGCACGATTCTCATCTAATTTTACAGCATTAAAGTAGAGTCGAGTTGGCATTATTTTCTTCATCTATATATGAATAGAATGACTGAGTCTCAGAGAAGTTAAATAAGTTGCTCAAAGCCGGGCGTGGTGGCTCACGCCTGTAATCCAAGCACTTTGGAGGCCCCAAGATGGGCAGATCACCTGAGGTCGGGAGTTCAAGACCAGCCTGACCAACATGGAGAAACCCTGTCTTAAAAAAAAAAAAAAAAAAAAAAAAAAAAAGTTGCTCAAAGTCATAGCTAGTGAGTACTGATTTTGGGATTTTAAACTCAGGTGTATGTACCTGCAAAGCTCACCCTCTTCCTAAACAGCACCTGGCACACAGTAGGTGTTCAATAAATAAACTCAGAATGACTGAATGAATTTTCCCCTCCTTCATCTTCATCAGCTTACACTGGCCTGTCCCTAGTTCCTCCTCTGACCTGGCCTGATGTTTCAAAGTGACACTGATTTGTCCTTAAAGGGTGTTGTTTGTAGAGAAGGGGTCTTGCTGTGTCACCCAGGCTGGTGACACAGCTGGTGAACTCCTGGCCTCAGCCTTGGCCTCCAAAATGTTGGGATTACAGGTGTGAGCCACCATGCCTGCCCAATTTAAAAGTTTATTTATTTATTTGACACAGGATCTTTGCTATGTCATCCAAGCTGGAGTGCAATGGTACAGTCATGGCTCACTGCAACCTCCAACCTTAGCCTCCCAAGTAACTAGGACTACAGGCATGAGCCACCATGCCCGGCTAATTTTTATTTCTTATTTTTTTATTTTTTTTGAGATGGAATCTTGCTCTGTCACTGAGGCTGGAGTGCAGTGGCACGATCTTGGCTCACTGCAACCTCCGCCTCCCAGGTTGAAGCGCTTCTCTTGCCGCAGCTTCCCAATTCGCTGGGATCATAGGCCCACGCCACTATGCCTGGCTAATATTGTTGTATTTTTAGTACAGACAGGGTTTCACCATGACCAGGCTGGTCTCGAACTCCTGACTTCAGGTGATCCACCTGCCTCAGCCTCCCAAAGTGCTGGGATTACAGATGTGAGCCATCGCGCCCGAATGATTTTTGTTTTTTGTAGGGACCAGGTGTCAATGTGTTGCTCAGGCTGGTCTCAAACTTCTGGGCTCAAGCCATCGTCCCGCTTCAGCCTCTCAAAATGCTCAAAGTGCTGAGATTACAGGTGTGAGGCACCACGCCCAACCCAATTTAAAGTTGTTTGAAGAGGCCACTGTTAAAATGCATTGCACCTTACTTGGGAGAAAGAGCTCAGCCCTCTTTTGACACCTTAGCACGAATCACTTCTCTGTCATCCATAACAGTGCAAAAGCTTTGGGATGGGTCTAGGTAAATCCGGATTGGGAGGAAAGGGAGTGGGGGGTAAAGTCTGCAAAGGAGTGAGGGAAGGCAGAAGGCCAGAAGAAAGTGCCCGAAGACAGAATGACTCTTGCAAAATTTTCAAAAGGGTCAGGCACTGTTTTCTCCCGGGATGCCCAATACATTGGCAGAATTAACAGAAATCAAGCCCACAGTCCAGGTCCTCACGTAGTTTGGGACTTTAAGGTCGGCCATCCCAGACTGAGGGGGCCTGACCTTTGGGCCAGGCCGCCGCCTCTCAGCTTTGGGGCGGCGGCGGCCCAGCCCAAGAGTGGCCGCGGCCGTTCCCCGCAGGCGGGCAGGAGCTCCGAGGCTATTGGCTGGCGCGCGGGCTGCGGAGGGGCGGGGAGCGCCGCCGAAGGGGACTGTTTGCTCCTACGGGCTGTAGATGGAGCTGTCCGGCCCCGGCGAGGGGGAAGGCGCCTGGAAAACGTTCTTCTTCTCCCTGGCCGGCCCGAGCGGGGAACAGCACTCCCAGGATGCAGTTTGTGTCAACACGGCCGCAGCCTCAGCAGCTGGGCATCCAGGGCCTGGGGCTGGACAGCGGGAGCTGGAGCTGGGCCCAGGCTCTGCCCCCGGAGGAGGTCTGCCACCAGGAGCCGGCGCTGCGCGGGGAAATGGCCGAGGGAATGCCGCCCATGCAGGTGGGAGAGCCCCGCCGGCGCCATGGCCGCGCTGCCGTGGGGGCGGGGCGCGGGCTGGGCCGCGGGACCGGGCCGCACCGTCCTCCGGGAGCCTCGCGGCGCCCTCCCCGCGCCCGCGCCCAGACGAGGCCCGAGGCGGCGGAGCACGGCCGGGCTGCGCGGCAGGCGGGGCGGAGCGGGCCCGACGCAGGCCCAGAGCGGCAGGCCTGGCCCGCGCGGCGCGGATTAGCGATCGCCGGGCCCGAGTGCGGAGGCCCCGAGTGCGGGGCGGGGGCCGGGACCGCCCTTTCCGGGACCCGGCGGAGCCCTGACTCCGTCGCTGAGCCCGGGCCCGGGGCTCCCTTCGCGCCCGGCCGGCGGAGGGCTTCGCGGGCAGTGCTTCCGCCCGGCCGCAGGAGTGAATGCCTCGTCCGTGTTTACACGGTGGCCAGTTTGACGAAGAGATTTTAAAAATGTTTGACTGCCACCTTTCACCAAGTGTAATGAGTAATTCACTTTCCTCCTGCATCGCCTGTGAGCCAGGAAAGGGGCCTTGGAGAGGTGGCTGTGGGGTCTTTCCTGCGTTTGGCAAACTTGGCCGCAGGTTGGAATGGACTGGGCAGCTTTTAAGACTCCTGAGCCCTCGCCTCGCCCAAGAGCTCAGGGTCTCTGCCTTTTCCGGTGAGAGTAGCACAGGCTCCATCCGTGATCTCCGTGGGCAGAACCAGTGCTCCAGAATTGGGTATAAAACCAGGGGAGGTGGATCCTCAGAGAGGCCTGAGAGCTTCCCCAGGGAAGAGACTGGGCCGACCCTGGGACAGGGCTCCTCAGGAGCCCCTCTGCTCACCACCGGCCTCTCAGCTGGGTGCTAATGAAGGAGCCAGGAGCTGCTGTGCTGTGTTTGATCATTTTCAGTTAGGTCTTCAAACCTGAGAAAACTAAACTGGTCCCGGGACTTTCTTAACTTCAACTGTCGACTCTGTCCCCTTCTGTGGGCTAGGGCGGAGTGGAGCCTCGATGATGGAGGAATGGATGCTTTTGATGGAAATACCAGCGCCTCTTACTCAACAGGGCCTGGCGATCCTAGGACCCTGCTCTCCACTCTGCTCTGCACTCTGCCCTGTCCCAGAGCAGGTCTCAGGAAGCTGGGACTGTGTGGCCGTTGCTGCTGCTCTGAGTCAGAGAGGGGGGCTGGCCTGTCCAGATTGCCTCAAGCAGCAGGCTTCCCCTTTTACTAGCCCGAGGGGCCTCTTCAGCAGCCATCAGGAGGACAGAAAATGACACCTCCTCCTGCCCATGCAGTCCAGTGAGCCCTGAGTCTGACACCAGGTCCTAGATGACCAGTGAACTGTCTGTCACCACCCTCAACTGGTCCCCCTTAGCCATAGGGCTCAGCTCCCAATCTGCACCTATTAGGGGTGAGGTCTCTGTGCTGGAAGACAAAAAGGGGAGTCCCCAGGCCGTGGGGTACCCCTTCCTCAGGAAGCAAGGAGGGGTTCTGGAGGAGTTTCTCTCTTAGTCCTCTTGGGCGTGAGAGACATCCCCTTTTCACCTCTAATGAGTGAGGTGAACCTATTTTCATTTTGGAAAATGTTTATGAAACAATGGTTGTATATGGGGGAGGGGAGCTGCTTCTCTGCCCTAGCTTGGGCTCTCTGGTCTTTCCCTTCACTGCAGCCCTGGTGGGAATGTGGTGGGGTTTTTGTTTGTTTGTTTGTTCTGAGACAGAGTCTTCCTCTGCCACCCAGACTGGAGTGCGGTGGCGCCATCTCAGCTCACTACCACCTCCACCTCCCAGGTTCAAGCAATTCTCCTGCCTCAGCCTCCCAGGTAGCTGGGATTACAGGAGCCCACCACCGTGACTGGCTAATTTTTGTGTTTTTACTAGAGACAGGGTTTCACCATGTTAGCCAGGCTGGTTTTGAACTCCTGAGCTCAAGTGAGCTGCCTGCCTTGGCCTCCCAAAATGCTGGGAAGGTGTGAGCCACCTCGCCCCGCCAGGAATGTGTTTTTTGTTACCTGCAGCACCTAGAGCTGCTCCAGCTGGCAGTGCAGGGAGGCACTGCGGAGTGACGAGCCACCTCCCTGTGCCTCGGTTTCATCATCTTTAAAGCAGAGATCATCATTCTTGCCCTAACCTGCTGAGAGGTTGCTGGGAAGATTAGTGTCAGATAACTTACATCAAAGTTCTTGGAAACATAAAACAGTAGGCAAATATGAAGTTCATCATTAAGCCTAGCCCTGGAAGAAATCAGTTGGTCTATTCAAAGAAAGCGGCCTTTGACATTTTAGGCAGGGGTCACAGCCATAACTTGCTAAGGGTCAAGGTGGGTGAACTAGTGATCAGACTGACTCACCTAGGCGGGAGATGGGAGAGTGGTAATTTGGGTGGGTGGGTAGCTATTGCTGGGAGCATTAGTATAGCCCAAGGTACAGGGGCTTGGCAGAAGAAAGACACCATGTACATTTGATTACTTGACCCTTGTTCCCAGCTGACTTCCCCCACTCATACAAGGTCTCATCCCTGGTTATCACTTTCTGCCTCTGCATGCAGGCTCAAGAATGGGACATGGATGCCCGGCGGCCGATGCCTTTTCAGTTCCCACCCTTTCCAGATAGGGCACCTGTCTTCCCCGACCGCATGATGCGAGAGCCCCAGTTGCCCACAGCAGAGATCTCACTCTGGACCGTGGTGGCTGCCATCCAGGCTGTGGAGAGGAAGGTGGATGCCCAGGCCAGCCAACTGCTGAACCTGGAGGGGCGCACAGGGACAGCCGAGAAGAAGCTGGCCGACTGTGAAAAGACAGCTGTGGAATTTGGGAACCACATGGAGAGCAAGTGGGCCATGCTGGGGACCCTGCTGCAGGAGTACGGGCTGCTGCAGAGGCGGCTGGAGAACTTGGAGAACCTGCTGCGCAACAGGAACTTCTGGGTCCTGCGGCTGCCCCCGGGCAGCAAGGGGGAGGCCCCCAAGGTATGTGGCGGTCCCCAGGGCAGGGATGGAGGTGAGGAACAGTATAGGTGAATAAAATCCTTGATTTCATTTTGTCAGCCCTTCTCATAAACTTCTCTGGCTCCCTGTTATCCAATTTCAGTGCCTTTTTTTTTTTTTTTTGAGATGAAGTTCCACTCTTATTGCCCAGGCTGGAGTGCAATGGCGCGATCTCGGCTCACTGCAGCTTCTGCCTCCCGAGTTCAAGTAATTCCCCTGTCTCAGCCTCCCAAGTGGCTGGGATTACAGGATGCACCATCATGCCTGGCTAATTTTGTATTTTTAGTAGAGAGGGGGTTTCTCCATGTTGGCCAGGCTGGTCTTGAACTTCTGACTTCAGGTGATCCGCCCACCTCAGCCTCCCAAAGTGCTGGAATTACAGGCATGAGCTGCCCCACCTAGCCTCAGTGTCTTCTTAGGGCCTGTCTCCACTTAAACAACCTGGTCTTGAACATTTTACCCCAGCAAGGCTCAGCTCCACTCATTCCCCACAGAGTCTGCGTTTCCGTCTTGGACCCTTTGCTCTTTCCGTTCCTAGACCCCTCTGAGTTGCCTGGTTGTCGGCAAGCTTCTGAAGCTCTTCACTCCTTGGTTTTCCCACTTGACACCTACCAGTGACCACGTGTCATTGGCTGTCTTGGTGTACGCCCACCTGAATGTGACTAGAGTCCCATCTCAAATCAGGCTGCCTGGGGTTGCTTGCAAGTCATGGTCACTGACCTCAGGGGGACCCTTCTTCAAGTTCAGAATGCACGCTCCGTTTCTCATTCCGTTTCCTCTCCTGCTTTCCTCTCGGATCCTCAGTGCTGCTTTTCATTTCACTGAGAGAACGGAGTCACTCAGAAGAGGCGTCCACACGCAGTCAGCTTGTTCTTCCATCTGCTGCTCGGTGGCCACATGTTCTGCTTCCCCTTGTTCCTATGGCTTGATGTCCCCTGCCCACCCCAGGAGGTTACCCCAGCATCTCTCTCCTTTCTCCTCTGAGTCATCAGCTCTCCCCTCTCTGCTGGGCCATTCTCACTGGCATGTGACTGTTCTGTCCCGCTCTCCATCTCTAACAGAAAACCTTCCTGGGCCCTGCATCCTCCTGTATTGGTGCCTCATTTCTCCACTCCTTTTTAGAGCAGGATCCCTTGAAAGTGTTGTCTGTACTTATTATCTCCAATTCTTTCTTCCCCATTTTCTCTGCTTCCCTCCCTTTTCCCCTTCTCTTTATTATAAAATATTCAAATAAAAGTAGATACAATAGTATAATGGGCCCCCATGGACCCACCATCCAGCTTCATTAGCTGTCAATTCTTGGCCAATCTACTTTCACCTAAATCCCTGCCCACTTCCCCATTCCCATTTTATTTTGAAGCAAACCCCAGAAATCAGTCATTTCCTTTGCAAGTATTTCAGTATTAGCTTGAAAGGTAAGGACTTTTTTTTTTAAGTGATAACCTCAACGTTATTACCAGCACTACCATAGTAAAAGCTTGAGCCTAGAGCACTGTCTAGACAATGATTAGATTTTTAGTTGTTTCCATTTTTTATTTTGTTTTCTTTTTTTATCCCCCTCCTTTTTTTTTTTTGGCAGAGTCTCACTCTGTCACCCAGGCTGGAGTGCAGTGGCACAATCTTGGCTCACTGATACCTCCGCCTCCTGGGTTCAGGTGATTCTTCTGCCTCAGCCTCCCAAGTAGCTGGGACTACAGGTATGTGCCACCACGCCCAGCTAACTTTTTTTATTTTTCATATAGACGGGGTTTCACCATCTTGGCCAGGCTGGTCTCGAACTCCTGACCTCGTGATCCACCTGCCTAGGCCTCCCAGAATGCTGGGATTACAGGCGTGAGCCACCATGCCCAGCTCTCCGTTTTAAAAAAAAAAAGATTTTTGTTTGAATTAGGATTTAAATAATGTCCACACATTATATTTGAGATGTCTCTTAAGCCTTTTTTAATCTGCAGGCATCTCCTCCATCTATTATTTTTCCTTTCAGTTTATTTGGAAGGAATTGGCCCATCTGTCCTGTTGAGCATCTCACTGTCTGGATTCTGCTGATTGCATCCCCTGTGGTCTCATTTAACGTGTTCCTCTATTCTCAGTATTCCAGTTGATAGGTAACTGGATCTTTCTCTCTGGAATGCACTCTGATCCGGCCTTTGGTTACTAATGATGCTCGTGGGGTTACAGCCAGTGGTCGCCTCTCAGTCTTCATTTTTCCTGCCCCGTCAGCAGCGTTGTGTGTAGGTGATCACTCTCTCCTTGAAACCCCTTGCCATGGCTTCTGGGACACCTCTCTGTTGATTCTTTTCCTACCTCACCAGCTGCTCTGTCTCACTGTTTGCCAATTTCGCCTCCTTTTGCCAACTTCCTAATGCATGGAGTGGGCCAGAGCTCCATCTTGGCCTTTTGCTCTTTATTCATTCTCTTTCTTCATGACTGCATCCTATTTCACAGTCTTTTTTTTTTTTTTTTTTAGACAGAGTTTCACTCTT
>PVKV010016977.1:0-35919 GCA_004027835.1 Alouatta palliata | reverse complement strand
TTTTTTTTTTTTGAGGAGGAGTCTTGCTCTTGTCGCCCAGGCTGGAGTGCAGTGTGCTGTCTTGGCTCACTGCAACCTCTGCCACCTGGATTCAAGTGATTCTCCTGCTTCAGCCTCCTGAGTAGCTGGGATTATAGGCACCCACCACAATGCCCGGCTAATTTTTTGTATTTTTAGTAGAGACAGGGTTTTACCGTGTTGGCCAGCCTGGTCTTGAACTCCTGACCTCGGGTGATCCTCCTGCTTTGGTCTCCCAAAGTGCTGGGATTACAGGTGTGAGCCATCACGCCCAGCTGTTCTCACAGGATTGAAAGCAAACTGTATGCTGTCCCCTCCCAAACAGATTCTTTTCCTCCGGCGCCCCCTTTCCTTTTATATCTTGCCCAGCTTTCTTTCTGGAATGCCAGATTCACATTCCTACCTATTAATTCATTTGGATGTCAGTGAATCTCTTAGATTTAACATGACCAAAGTGAACTGCTGATCTCTTGCCTGAGACCTGTTCTACCTGAAGTCGTCCTCATCGCTGTTGATGATGGATGGTTCCCTCCTTTCAAGTGCTCAGGCCAGAGCCTTGGAGTCACACTTGTCTCCTCTCTCTCATACCCTACTTGCAATCTATTAGTAAATACCATCTGATTTTTCTTCAAAATATATCCACAACCTGGCCACTCCTTGCCATCTCCACTCTCATGCCATTGTCTGATCTTAGGCACCATCGTCTTTCATCTGATTTGTGCCATGGCCTCCTTCTGGGTGTCCTTGTCTTCATCCTTGTCCCCCCACCCATACAGTCTATCTCAACACAGCAGCCAGAGTGATCCTTTGAAAATGTGAAGCAGTCACATCACACTTCTGCTTAAAACCTCCCAAATAGCCGGGCACGGTGGCTCGTGCCTGTAACCCCAGCACTTTGGAAGAAGGCTGAGGCAGGCGGCTCACTTGAGGTCAGGAGTTCAAGATTAGCCTAGCCAACATGGTGAAACCCCATCTCTACTAATAATACAAAAATTAGCTGGTTGTGGTGGCGGGCACCTGTAATCCCAGCTACTCAGGAGGCTGAGGCACGAGAATCTCTTGAACCTGGGAGGTGGAGGCTGCAGTGAGCTGAGATTATGCCACTGCACTTCAGCGTGGATGACAGAGCGAGAATCTGTCTCAAAAAAACCAAAAAACACCTCCAAAATGGCTTCCCATCTGATTAGAATAAAAACCCATGTCTGTTTATGGCCCGTGCTCTCTTCCCCTGCCTCTCTGACCCTCTCTCCTCTCCATCCACTCCTTCCTGCCTGCCTCCCATCTCGACTGAGAAGTTCCTGCCCTGAATATCTGCATGGCTGTCTTCACCCCCTCTACCATCAGGGTCTGCTCAAGTGTGACTTCTTCAGCGTGCCCTTCCACGGCCATCCTATATAAAAGAATCACATCCCTCCAGCATGCTCTTCTCCCTGCCCCTACTCAAATTTTCTCCAAAGCACTTTTGCCATTGGCATCTTAAATATTTAAAATGTTCTTTTTTTTTTTTTAAATGGGACAATCTCGCTCTGTCGCCCAGGCTGGAGTGCAGTGGTGTAATCTTGGCTCATTGCAACCTCTGCTTCCCAGGTTCAAGTGATTCTCCTGCCTCATCCTCCCGAGTAGTTGGGATTACAGACGTGCACCACCATGCCCAGCTAATTTTTGTATTTTTCTTTTTTTTTGAGATGGAGTCTCGTTCTGTTGCCAGGCTGGAGTGCATTGGTGCGATCTGCTCACTGCAACCTCTGCCTCCCGGGTTCAAGCGAATCTTCTGCCTCAGCCTCCCAAGTAACTAGAACTATAGGCATGCGTCACCACGCCCGTCTACTTTTTGTATTTTTATTTTTTTTAAAGACGAGGTTTCACCATGTTGGTCAAGCTGGTCTTGAACTCCCGACAGGTGATCTGCCCACCTTGGCCTCCAAAGTGCTGGGATTACAGGCATGAGCCACTGCGCCCGGCCTAACTTTTGTATTATTTATTTATTTATTTATTTATTTATTTTTTGAGACGGAGTTGTGCTCTTGTTACCCAGGCTGGAGTGCAATGGCGCGATCTCGGCTCACCGCAACCTCCGCCTCCTGGGTTCAAGCAATTCTCCTGCCTCAGCCTCCCAAGTAGCTGGGACTACAGGCACGTGCCACCATGCCCAGCTAATTTTTGTATTTTTAGTAGAGACAGGGTTTCACCATGTTGACTAGGATGGTCTTGATTGCTTGACCTCGTGATCCACCCGCCTCGGCCTCCCAAAGTGCTGGGATTACAGGCGTGAGCCACCGCGCCCGGCCTTAACTTTTGTATTTTTTAGTAGAGATGGGGTTTCACCATGTTGTCCAGGCTGGTCTCAAATTCCTGACCTCAAGTGATCCATCCACCTTAGCCTCCCAAAGTGTTGGGATTACAGGCGTGAGCCACTGTGCCTGGCTTTAAGATATTATTCTTGGCTGGGCGTGGTGGCTCATGCCTGTAATCCCAGCACTTTGGGAGGCCAAGGCGGATGGATCCCAAGGTCAGAAGTTCAAGACAAGCCTGGCCAAGATGGTGAAACCTCATCTCTACTAAAAATACGAAAAAATTAGCCAGGCGTGGTGGTGGGCACCTGTAATCCCAACTACTCAGGAGGCTGAGGCAGGAGAATTGCTTGAACCCAGGAGGCAGAGGTTGCAGTGAGCTGAGATTGCACCCCTCCACTCCAGCCTGGGTAACAGAGTGAGACTCCATCTCAAAAAAAAAAAAAAGAGAGATAATTCTTTTTTTCTTTCCTTCCTTCCTTCCTTCCTCCCTCCCTTCCTCCCTCCCTCCCTCCCTCCTTCCTTCTTCCTTCCTGCCTTCCTGCCTTCCTTCCTGCCTTCCTCTTTTTTTTAAGACGAGGTTTCACCATGTTGGTCAGGCTGGTCTTGAACTCCCAACCTCAGGTGATCTGCCCGCCTTGGCCTCCAAAGTGCTTGGATTACAGGCGTGAGCCACCACGCCCGGCCAGATTATTCTTAAATATAATATTCCTTTTTTGTCTTCTTGGTCGGTTTTCCCCAACCAGAGTGTAGATTCTGCTCGGTTGTCTGCTGTATCCCTGTGCCTGGAACAGTACCTGGCTTTGGCTGGTATGCCAAAAATGTTTGTGGAGTGTCTCTCTCCAACTGGAGAGCTAACAACTTCCTGGCAGGGACCAGGTCTTGTATGTCTCTGTCTGCTGAGGCAACCAACCCAGTGACTTTGCCAGAGGAGTTGTTTGACATTACTTCTGGAGGCTTCATAGAACTTAGCTGTAACAGTGGCTCTGGCTACTCTGCAAAACACCTCCCGGCACTGCAGCCACAGAGGCTGGTTTTTAGGATGGTTTTGCCCATGTCGCTTGTCTAGCACAATCAGCATCTTCGTACACACTGCCCTTTTGTCTGTACTGTGTGTCTCAGCTCATCTTTGTGTGGCACTGTGATGTGTTCTGTGCGTTGGATTAGGCATTAGAGGAGACTTGACAAAGGCTCTTACAGAATAATTAAATGGTTTTAGGGTCTGGAATCAGAGAACTTGGATTTAAATCCTGACTTGGCTACATACTGGTTTTGTTTTTTAGTTTTTTGGGATGGTCTCACATTGTCGTCCAGGCTGGAGTACAGTTGTACAATCATAGCTCATGCAACCTTGAACGCCTGGGCTCAAGCAATTTTTCCACCTCAGTCTCTCAATCAGGACTACAGGCACATGCCACCACATCCAGTTAAGTTTTTTATTTATTTTTATTTTTTGTAGTGACAGGGTCTTGATATGTTGCCGAGGCTGGTCTTGAACTTCTGGGTTCAAGCTGTCTTCCTGCCTGGGCTTCCCAAAGTGCTGGGATTATAGGCTGAGCCACTGCATGAGGCCTGCCTATACTGATTTTCCTATCATTGGTCAAAAGTGTTTTTTGTTGTTTCTGAGCCTCCTCAATTCCTCTTTCGAAGGAAGTGAAGTGTAAACAATTGAGTAAATTCCCAGCTGGTTTATCTGAGTTTCAGGGTTATTATCAATAAAATGAAGACGATAATATGCTTACTTCATGGAGTTGTGAGGATTCATTTTGTTTGTGGGAAAACATTATGTAGATTACTGTGTTAGTTACCTATTGCTGTGTAACTACCCCAAAATGTAGCAGCCTAGCCTAAAAAAATAATTATTTATCATCTCACTGTTTCTGTGGGTCAGGAATTGGGAAGTCCCTTAGGTGAGTGGTTCTGGCTCAGAGTCCCATGAGATTACACGCAAGCTGTTGAATGGCGCAGCAGTTATCTGAAGGCTTGACTGGGGCTGGAGAGCCTGATTCCAGCATGGCTCACTCACTTGGCTGTTGGTGGGAGGCCTCAGTTCCTCAGCATGTTGACCTCTCCCTAGGACTGCTTGAGCATCCTCACAGCTTAGCAGCCAGCCCTCCCCATGGGGAGTGAGCCAAGAGAGAGAGACCAAGATAGAAGCTGCAGTGTCTTTTATGACCCCATCTGAGAAGTTCCACACTGTCACTTCTTCATTGATTTGTTAGAAGCAAGTCACCAAATCTTGCCCACACTGAAAGGCTCTACCTATTCAAAAGACTGTCAGCTGGGCACAGTGGCTCATGTCTGTAATCCCAGTACTTTGGGAGGCTGAGGTGGGCTGAGCACAAGGTCAGGAGTTCAAGATTAGCCTGACCAAATGGTGAAACCCCGTCTCTACTAAAAATACAAAAATTAGCCGGGCCTGGTGGTGGGCGCCTGTAATCCCAGCTACTCAGGAGGTTGAGGCAGGAGAATCACTTGAACCCGGGAGGCAGAGGTTACAGTGAGCCAAGATTGAGCCACTGCACTCCAGCCTGAGTGACAGAGTGAGACTCCATCTCAAAAAAATAAAAGACTGTCAAAGAATTTGTGGACATATTCTTCCACAATCCTTTTACCTCAGTCTCTCAATTAGTTAAGACTAGACTTAATTAAGGACCACCACAACCATAGACCACCACAAGAATGTAATTAATCTTGCTAGCAGAGTTATAATTCATGCACTCTTGGGCAAGCTAGATGCATTCTCTTCATCTGTCAGATAGATTGAAGGAGGCACAGTGTTCCAGATCCTTTGTGCCTGCTGGATTCTGTTGTATCTGTTGATTGATTGAGTCATAGCTGATTCATGGATATTCTTTTCTATCCAGCTAGACCATAGGCTCCCTGCAGTCTCAGACTATGTCACAGATTTCTACTGCATCCTGTTACAGTGAAGTTTTTTTTTTTTTTTTTTTTTGAGATGGAGTCTTGCACTGTCACTCAGGCTGGAGCACAGTGGTGCCATCTCGACTCACTGCCACCTTCACCTCCTGGACTCAAGCAATTCTCCTGCTTCCTCTGCCTCCCAGGTACCTGGGACTACAGGTACCCACCACCACACCCGGCTAATTTTTGTTTTTTAGTAGAGACGGGGTTTCACCATGTTGACCAGGCTGGTCTCGAACTCCTGATCTCAGGTAATCCACTCAGCCTCCCAAAGTGCTGGAATTCCTGGCATGAGCCACTGCACGTGGCTCACAGTGAAGTTTTTTAAAAGTGCTATCTGTTTGTAGTGGTAAGAATATGATTCCAGAGTTTTACTCCTCCACAGAACTGGTGAAATGAGGAAGAAGAGTTGGGATGTTGGAAAATATAATGGACCTGGGCCAGGCAAAGTGGCCCATGCCTGGATCCCAGTAGTTAGGAGGCTGAAGCAAGAGAATCGCTTGAGCCCAAGAGTTTGAGACCAGCCTGCGCAACATGGTGGGACCCCCATCTCTATAAAAAATATAAAAAATTAGCTAGGCACAATGGCACACACCTGTAGCCCCAGATACTTGGGAGGCTGAGGTGGGAGGATCACTTGAGCCCAGGAGGTCCAGGCTGCAGTGAGCTGAGATCCTGCTACTGCACGCCTGGGTGATAGAGGGAGACCCTGTCTCACGAAAAAAAAAAAAAAAAAAGATAGTGAACCCAGCTTTAAATGCATTTAGTCTGAGGTACTTAAAGGTGATTAAATGGAGCTACTCTGAAGGCTGTGGAACTTTGAAGGGAGCAGGGAAAGTTGAACGGTGTCATCTGCAAAGTAATAACAGCTGAAGGGAAAAGTGAAGAAGCAGGAAAGGGTGAGGACAGTCTTGATCTTGGGGGAGGAAGAGGAAAAAGTAAAGAAGACATGTGCCAGATGGACAGGAGGCAACATAGTTACAGGAACCAAGCAAGAGAAAATTCTAGAAAGACGATCTGACCTTTCAAAGAGATCAGAAATGGTGAGGATTTCAACAGAAGGTCGCTGATGATATTCCAGGGTGTGGTTTCAGAGAATGGAGCATACAGAGGCAGAGTCTAAGGAGGTAAAAAATGAGTAGATCATGAAGAGGGGAAAACAGAACGTGTCTCTCCGGAAGTTCCCAGTGAAGTGAGACGGCAGAGTGAGCCCAGGGAGCAGCGTTGAGGGAAGGTTTTTCTGAGGTTGGAATGACCCTGAAGGCTGGAGCTGGTGGAGAGGGAGAAACTGTCAATGTAGGTGAGGAAGGATTGTTTGGATTAAGTTTCACAGGCAGGGGGTGGAGGAGAGGTGAAGGCCACATACCAGAGGCCTTGGATTTGGCAAGGAGAGGGGCAAGGAAGGAGCGTGCTGGCGCCTACCTGAGATCAAAGACAGACAGATGTGGGAGGTCACTTAAAGGTCTGGGAGAATGTAACATTTGAAACAAGCCTCCTGGGGAACATAGCAAGTTGTCAGCAAGAGACCAACAAGAAGCTTCTGAAGCAGCCGTGAGACAGTGGTGTAAATTGGTGGTGGATGTCGTCTGCGGAGTTCTAGCAACAGAGAATTCAAATAAAAAAGGGGGCTGGGTGCGGTGCCTCATGCCTGTAATCCCAGCACTTTGGGAGACCGAGGTGGGCAGATTACAAGGTCAGGAGACTGAGACCATCCTGGTCAACATGGTGAAACACTGTCTCTACTAAAATACAAAAAATAAATAAATAAATAACTGGGTGTGGTGGAACCCCGTCTCTACTAAAATAAAAAAAAATTGCTGGGTGTGGTGATGCACACCTGTAGTCCCAGCTAGTCGGGAGGCTGAGGCAAGGGAATCGCTTGAATCCAGTAGGCAGAGGTTGCAGTGGGCTGAGATCATACCACTGCATTCCAGCCTGGTGACAGAGCGAGACTCTGTCTCAAAAAGTAAAATGAAGAACAGGATCTGTATTAATTTTTCCTGGTTGGGGCTTTGCCTGCATCTGGTGGAAGGTCTAGGAATTAAAGGTTCTAGTTCTGATTGGAAAGGTGGACGGTGAGTTGTCAGTCCATACGGATGGGGCCGTGGCACTCAGGTGTAGGCATTGCACCTGCGCAGGGCACCCTCAGAGTTACAAGCACCTGGTAAAAGGGCTGACATTTCTAACTTACGTAACAGTGCTGTCCGCTCACCATGCTGAGTAGCGGTAGCTGTGCTCCTGTCTTGGCTGGCTGTTTCTAATTCAGCCCCAGGTGCCGTACAGGCCAGCTTTGGCCCTGTAAATGCAGATTTGTGATGATGGGATGGGGGAGGACTGAGGGGTTGGATTTCAGACTGAGAGTGAAAGGCTGGTTTAGTCAGAATGCAAAAGTGGTAAGAGGGAAGCCTGTGTGTCCACAGAAGGAAGTTTAGTTATCGAAGTCATGGAAGTGAAACGATTTTGGGCAATTCGGTCCAAGTTGAGGTTGTGCTGGCGAGTGGCTGAAGAGAGTGTGGATGAGGATCTTTGCAAACTGAAATCAGCTTTCTGTAACTGATCCCAACACACTTGTCATCAGTCTGACAAGTGACACCACCCAGTGACTTGGGCTGCGGTGGGGCTTCCTGGTATTGGCACTCACTGCTCAGCACACTAAGGTTCTTATTGATTCCCTACTGTGTGCTCCTTGATGATTGAGTGGACCCAGGTCCTGAACCTTAGCACAGGCCTTTAGATTTCACCTGTGTTGCCTACAAAGAGGTAACTGTGTACACAGAGGTGACCTGACCTGAAATACAGGTTTGGTAACCAGGTTTTACTCTACTTGACTCACGGATACCCACTCTGAGAACCTGCCACCCCTCTGTCACCCTGAATACCAAAAGAAGCACATTGACTGCTCTTACCCTCAGGTATCCAGTTGTCCTAAAAGAGAAATAACAAAGGAGGTGACTAAATGCTTTTTCTAAAATGGCAGAGTTGACCATCCATGTTATTGAAAGCACAAGAAGGTCCGGGACAGAAAGGACTGATTCCATTGAGATGGATGTTCAGGACTGGGGAGTCACGGAGAGCAAAGGCCGGGCTCTCGCGGGGAGTGGGTCCTGTGGCCCGCAGGAGAAGGGGAGGTAGTGGGAAGGAGCAGGCAGGAGGCGCTAGATTAACCCGCTTGTTGGCTCAGGTTCCAGTGACTTTTGTCGACATTGCTGTGTACTTCTCCGAGGACGAGTGGAAGAACCTGGATGAATGGCAGAAGGAGCTTTATAACAACCTGGTTAAGGAGAACTACAAAACCCTGATGTCCCTGGGTAAGGACACCCTCTCTTCGGTGAGCCGTCTCTGCAGAGGGTTGTGAAATGCTTGTCAGTCCATGTTAACACCGCCGGGGCAGGTTGTTTCATGTTTTTGCCTAATGGAAACTCAGGAAACCTTTTGCTTACAATGCTAGTAGGATAGAACAGTTTACAGTAGGATAAAAATGTAAAACCCAGTAACAGAATTCAGCATTATGCCCCTACCACGCTGGATTACAGTAACACAGCACATGCACCCCACCACGCACCACATCCCAGCAGCCCGGGGTAAGCCATAGTCGGTCTGATGCTGGCTTCCGGAGACCAGGTCTTTCTACAGTAGAAACGTAGGAATCTATCAACTCATTTTCAAGGTTCTTTATAAGAGATTACCCACCTAACTCGCGTAACCGCTGAAGAGGGACACTCAGGTGGAGGGCAGTGTTGGGGTAGCGGAAGGAAAGTTCTCCTGTCCCCTTGCTAGACGCGTTGGTCAACTTCACACAGTCCTTCCCTCCCTCCTCCTCACTTCCAGACGCGGACGGCCCAGTCCCCAAGCCAGATGCTCCGGCCCAGGCTGAGCCCAGGCAAGAGCCATGTGTGTGGGAGCAGCGCCACCCCGAAGAGAGAGAAATCCCAATGGATCCCGACGCAGGTGATGGCAATGGAAGCAAGTGCGGGGTCCAGGGAAGGCGGGGAGAGGAGAGCCGGCTGCCCACATGCTGCTGTGGGAGGCACCCCTGTGTGTGCACCACGGGGCGAGGCTCTTGGGTGGCTTCCAGGGGCCAGTTCGGCTGGAGTTGAAATTTGATGGTCACTTACAAGAAGAGATCTCAGGGCTCAAAATAGCACCATGGATATTTGTCTTTGGGTTTGTTAAAGCCGCGTAGCTCTGGACTCACAGGTAAGCTGGATGGAGAAACAGGAAGGGCTTAGGCTAATGCTATCGCCCAGGCCTGATGTGGAACTACAGAAGAGGCCCCGGGCTTGGGCTCAGAGAGGCTGACAGAGGAGGTGAAAAGGAGTGTGAGGCAGATGCTGGGTTTCGCCCTGACCATTGCTTAACGATCGGCCTGACATGCAGTATCATCACCTCATTCTTTGGCCAACACACGTGGCTCACCTGCAGGCTCACCCGGCAAGGCTCTGGTCTCACCCGAGAAGGAATTTTAAGCCTGAGGAAACTGGGGCCCTGAGCACATCACACTTGATGAGCTCTTTTTTTTTTTTTTTTTTGTTTTGAGATGGAGTCTTACTCTGTTGCCCAGGCTGGAGTGCAGTGGGGGTGATCTCGGCTCACTGCAACCTCTGCTTCCCGGGTTCAAGCGATTCTCCTGCCTCAGCCTCCCGAGTAGCTGGGACTACAGGTGCACGCCACCACACCCGGCTAATTTTTGTATTTTTATTTTAAATTTTGTAATTTTAGTAGAGATGGGGTTTTACCATGTTGGTTAGGCAGGTCTTGAACTCCTGACTTGTGATCTGCCCACTTTCCAGAGTGCTGGGATTACAGGCGTGAGCCACCGCACCCAGCCACACACTTGAGCTCTTGCTGGGGTGGAAGGCACTAGGGTTCTAGGCCTGCCTCTGCCTTGGAGATCTTTCCTCGGGCCCTGTCCTCCTGAACATTGTTGGACTAGGTGAAATCTGGTGCTCAAACTGTGTTCTCTGCCTCATTGGAGGAACTTTTGCCTGTCTGAGACCTCTGTCCTCCCTTATTTTTTTTTTGTTTGTTTGTTTCTTTGAGACGGAGTCTTGGTCTGTCACCCAGACTGGAGTGCAGTGGTAGTGTGGTCTTGGCTCACTGCAACCTCCACCTCCTGACTTCAAGTGATTCTCCTGCCTCAGCCTCCTGAGTAGCTGGGATTACAGGCACCCACCACCATGTCCGGCTAATTTTTGTATTTTTAATAGAGATGAGGGTTCACCATGGTTGCCAGGCTGGTCTTGAACTCCTGACCTCAAGTGATCCACCCGCCGTGGCCTTCCAAAGTGCTGGGATTACAGGTGTGAGCCACCACACCTGACCATGTCCTCCCTTGTTACTTCTTTTGAGACAGAGTTTCGTTCTTGTTGCCCAGGCTGTAGTGCAGTGGAACAGTTTTGGCTTACTGCAACTTCTGCCTCCTGGATTCAAGTGATTATCCTGTTTCAGCTTCCGTAGTAGTTGGGATTACAGGTGTCCGCCACCACACCCAGCTAATTTTTGTATTTTTAGTAGAGATGGGGTTTCACTATGTTAGCCAGGCTGGTCTCGAACTCCTGACCTCAGGTGATCCATCCACTTCAGCCTCTCAAAATGCTAGGATTTCAGGTGTGAGTCACCGCGCCCAGCCGTTGTCCTCTCTTGTTTTTAAGTGGAGAACATTTTCATGAAACTCATCTTAGAAAGCAGCTCTCAAGGCCACAGTCTCCCCCGCAACCTCTATTCCCAATCTTTCCTTTCTATTGAGATCTGATTTACAGACTATCACATTTACTGTTTTAAAGAATGCAATTCAATGGCTCACAGAGTCATGCAACCAGAATCACTATCTAATTCCAGAACATTTCTACCATAAGAAACCCCACACCTGGCCAGGCACAGTGGTTCACACCTGTAATCCTAGCACTTTGGGAGGCCGAGGTGGGCAGATTACCTGAGGTCAGGAGTTCAAGACCAGCCTGGTCAACATGGTGAAACCCCATCTCTACTGAAAAATATTAAAAAATTAGTAGGGTGTGGTGGTGCGCACCTGTAATCCCAGCTACTCGGGAGGCTGAGGCAGAAGAATCGCTTGAACCCGGGAGGCAGAGGTTGCAATGAGCCAAGATTGTGCCACTGCACTCTAGCCTGGGCTACAGAGGTAGATCTTATCTCAAAAAAAAAAAAAGAAAGAAAAGAAAGAAAAAAAAGAAATTCCACACCCATAAGCAGTTCCTCCTTGCTCCCCTTCCACCAGCCCCTGGCAACCACTAATCAACTGTCCGTGTCTATGGGCTTGCCTGTCCTGCACGTTTCCTCTCAATGGCTCCCTTCCTGTCTTCATCAAGCACTGCAGAAGTGTCAGCTCAGCGGCGGTGGGGACAGCACCTAGTCTTATGTGGTAGCTTTTTACATTTGAAGCAATGTAATCTCAACAGTTTCAGTTGGTTATCAAACCATCCCTTAGTATGAGATAGAATAGAGGTCACTGTGTCCTTTTTGTAGTGACAAGGGTAGACCAGAACCCAGAGAGGTTAAATGACTCATCCACTGAGTTGGTGGCAGAGTTGAAACCAGGATCCCAGTCTTCAGAATCTTTGTTCTGTCTCTTTCCTGGTGCCCGAGCCTCCTCTTGCAGCAGGGAGTGCCATCAGAAGAGAGGCTCTGTGTGTTACATGCTGGGCTTTTATGCAGAGGCTGCGTCATTGTCTTTTACGCACCGTGAGTCCTCACTTCCTGTCATCGATATGGTCTGGGAAACTGTGGCTTTGAAATGACATAAAACACAACTAATTTTTCTTTCTCATCAATGTCATAACTAAACGCCACAGAAGGAAATGACGTTATTTGAGGATCTGCCATGTGTCATTTCATTTGAACTCAACTGTTTCCAAGAACCTGTTGGCGACAGTGAGACTGACTGTGTAAGGAGGCTGTGCACTCTCTCCAACAATAGAGCTTGGTTGTACCTTGTTGCCCCGCCTGGCTTCTTACTAATTATGTATATACACGTGTGTGTGTGCATCTGGCCTTAGCCTAGCCAGCTTTTTCTGATGGGGGTGACAAACAAGGACTAATGACTCCCACAGAGAGGTCCAACTTGTGGCCCAGTCCTGATTAGCACCCAACTTGTTACACAGCTCTGGATTATGCCCGAATCCTCTGTTTGGCCTCATCACCCCTCATTTTGCTGCTTGTCTAGCCCTTTTTCCTGAATGTTGGCTCTCTCTTTGCTCCTGAGACCTTCTGTTCCTCAGGGTTCCCCCCTGGCTCTAGCAGGAACCCGAGACCCCCATACTGTCCCCTGGCAAGGGCTGTCAGCCATGCTCCTGAGCCCAGAATGTCCTGGTGACCAGCACGAAGACACAAAGCAATGTGATTCTCTGTCCCCAGGAGCAGAGCCCCTGGTTCCTGCACAGGATGTGTCCTCCCAGGTAAAGCGCGAGGAAGCCCTGTGTGTCCGGGGTCAGCGCAGCATGGAGGAAAGAGCTATCCCCACGGAATCCATTACTGGTGAGTGAGCCAGGCAGCCGTCCACACCAGGAAGGGGCGGGGAGAGGGTTAGCATGGTCCGCCAGCCCCCAGAGTTAGCTGTTGTGTGTGCCAGGCCAGAAGGCTGAGCTCAAAATGGAAGGGCTGTTCATCCAGGACTGGGCTGAGCCAGGATTCCTCCAAGGGATGCAGACGTGGCAAACAGTATTGACAATTTGCTGGTATACCTAGGGTCAGCATGTTGTTTCCTCTCTTCCTCATATTATCCATTTTTAACTATTCCATCTTCCCTTTAGAAACAATATCCTGGCAGAAGTGCTAAGTGTAAGGCTTCATAGGTGGGGGAACAGGGAGGTCAGGAAGACCTGTTGTTCCCTGACCAGGAAAGCCTTTCATTGTTTTTTTTTTGGGGGGGGGGTGGACTCTCGCTCTGTTGCCCAGGCTGGAGTGCAGTGGCGCTATCTTGGCTCACTGCAACCTCCGCCTCCCAGGTTCAAGCAGTTCCCTGCCTCAGCCTCCCGAGTACCTGAGATTACAGGCACCCACCACCATGCCTAACTAATTTTTGTATTTTTAGTAGAGATGGGGTTTCACTGTCTTGGCCAAGCTAGTCTTGAACTCCTGACCTTGTGATCCACCCACCTCAGCCTCCCAAAGTGCTGGGATTACAGGCGTAAGCCACCACGCCCGGCCCATTGTTTTAAACAAGTATTTATGGGCTCCCACCTCTGTGCCAGGCACCCGCATATCTGCAGTCCTGTGAGGGAGCTCCTCTTAGCTGGCATTGCAGCTAGACTGTTGTAGGTGAGAACTCTGTTAGAGCAGATATGTGTGTCAATTAGAGTTCTCCAGAGAAACAGGGTCCATAAGGGTGTGTGGTGTATGTGTGTGTATAAAAGAGAGATTTATTTTATTTTAAGGAATTGGCTCGTGATTGTGGAGGCTGGCAAGTCCAAAATTTACAGGGCAGTCCGGCAGGTTAGAGACCCCGGGACGCGCTGATGTGGCCGCTCGAGCCTACAGGCGGAATTCCTTCTTCCTTGGGGAAGGTCTGTCTTTTTCCATAGGCCTTCAGCTGGTTGGATGAGCCCCGCTCATTTCATAGAGGGCAATCTGCTTGACTTGAAGTCCACTGACTTACATGTTCAAATCTCAACTTTCATACAAACTGCTAAATAATGTTTGACCAAATATCTAAGTACTGTGGCCGAGCCAAGTTGACACATAAAATCAGCAATCTTGAGACATGTTAACATACTGTAGCCCTTTACTTATCCACAGGTTAGAGCTCCACAAACCTCATCCCCCTTAGTCAGAGCCTCACACCCATAGGTAAGTGATCGCAGTGTCTGGGTAGAGGAAAGCCCGTTCACTTGTCATCAGGCATGATCCTTGAAAGCATCACAGTATTAGGGTCTTTAAAGAGGTCTTTAAGAGATAAGAAGGCAGTAAAGGGTAAATTAGGTTTCAAAGACTCTGCAGAAGAAAGAAAACATAGGGTCTTTTTCTTATATCTTAGAAAAATCCCATTCAAAAGATTTAAAGTCTTCTTGTAACATTACTTTATACTCCATAAATATATACAACTACAGGCCAGATGTGGTGGCTCACACCTGTGATCCTAGCACTTTGGGAAGCTGAGGCAGGTGGATCACCTGAGGTCAGGAGTTCGAGACCAGCCTGATCAACATGGAGAAACCCTGTCTCTACTAAAAATACAAAATTAGCCGGGCGTCATGATGCATGCCTGTAGTACCAGCTACTCAGGAGGCTGAGGCAGGAGAATCGCTTGAACCCGGGAGGTGGAGATTGTGGTGAGCCAAGACTGCACCATTGCACTCCAGCCTTGGCAACAGAGTGAGACTGTTTCTCAAAAAAAACGCTTTCTGGAAGGTGTCAACTTTCCAGAGGAAATACCTCTTTCCGTGGTGGTCTCCCCACCAGAATGGGAACCTCATTCTAAGGGAGATTCAAGTTGCTGCAGCACAGAAAGACTCTTTCTTAAAGTTACTGTGATGTCACTCCCTTACAGCATCCTCTTATCTACAGCAAAAGCTCCATTAATTGGGGCGAAGCTGACTTCAACCTTCAGTTAATGAGACTTGTGTAATTGTACCTGATGTTTAGGATAATTGCATGAAATCAGAGATTTACTCAAAACACAAACTTGCAGGCAATTTCGCATCTTCTAACACCTTTGCCGCTCTTGTTCCCACGACTAGACTCCCCAGTTTCTGCCCAGGACCTATTGTCTCGGATTAAACAGGAGGAGCATCAGTGCGTGTGGGATCAGCAGGATTTGGCAGACAGAGATATTCCCACAGATCCCAATTCAGGTGAGAACGAGGCCAGAATGAATATTGAGGGCAACCAGTGTTTTTTCGAAAGGAATCATTAAATTAATAATTTGTCATGTCTATGCAACTGATACTAAAATTCACTGGTTTTTTTTTTTTTTGAGATAAGAGTCTTGCTCTGTTCAGGCTGGAGTGCTGTGGTGCAATCTCAGCTCACTGCAACCTCCGCCTCCTAGATTTAAGCGATTCTTCTACCTCAGCCTCCTGAGTAGCTGAGATTACAGGCATGCACCACCACACCCTGCTAATTTTTTGTATTTTTAGTAGAGGCGGGGTTTCACCATGTTGGACAGGCCAGTCTTGAACTCGGGACCTCAAATGATCTGCCCGCCTCAGCCTCCCAAAGTGCTGGGATTACAGGCATGAGCCTCCGCACCCAGCCATTCAACACTGATTTTTGAACAATAAAAACAACCAAAAAACATCTAAAAGCTGTGTGTATTTCTGTGTTGGAAAATTATTTACATTTTCTGGAATTTCTCTTGAGTGAATATTAGTTAGAAGTTTCCCAAGAAAGTTGGGAGGGTCCAGGCATTCAGGGAGGCATAAAAGAAAATGGAAGCCCCACCTGCCCATGGCCTGTGTGTGTCCATGTGTTTGCAGAGCTGAGAAGTCCAGTGTCATTGCCTGGTAGTCAGAACACAAGTCTCATCCTACGCACCATCCCAGGGAGAGAGGCTGAGAGTTGACTCTAGGATTCCTTGTACTTTGTCAACTTCACCACAGAGAAATTGAGGGGACCCAGAGCAGAGGGAAAGCGGGGCCTTCCTGCTTCACTGTGGTTCTTATCTATCACCTCTGGTTGCGGCCTCTGGCATCGCTGATTTCTGAGCCATACCCGTTAGTCATGGCCCTGTGGGCTGTTATCTGGGGCTTTCCTGTGGCCTGTCCCAGCTCCATGTCTTCCTCTGGGGCTAAGTGGCAGAGTCAGGAGATCTGGGTTTTAATTCTGGCCCTGGCACTGCACAGACCTTGGGCTAAGCCTGCTTTTGGCCAACTCGAAATGCAGTGAGCAGCGGCGTCCATTTAAGAAGGGACTTAACAAGGCTAAGGAGGATGGCCTGGAAATGCAACACCGATCCCAAAACATGCCCTGCAGGCTGCAGCCACTGTATGGGAGGGCTTTCAGACCTTTGATGGGCGGCCCAGTGGGAATGACAAAATCTAAGACTGCCTTCTTTCCATGACAACAGAGTCTCTCATCTCAGCACATGACATTTTGTCATGGATCAAGCAGGAGGAACAGCCGTACCCATGGGGACCACGCGACTCAATGGACGGGGAGCTCGGATTAGACTCTGGCCCTAGTGAGTATCGTGCCCACCTGGACCCCAGGGTTTCTCCTCTGGAGCGGAACAGCTGAGGCCTGGACGAAGGCTGGTGCTCTTCTTAGCTCACTCCTCGCAGGGTGATGTTCTGTTGATGGCAGCCTTTCAAAGTTCTGCACCAAAGTGCCCCCGTTCTTTTTGGAGTGTGATAATTGTATTAGTTCCCAAGGGCTGTCATAACAAAGTGCCACAGGCTGGGCAGCTTAAACATAGAAATGTATTCTCTCACAGTTCCACAGGTCAAAAGTCCAAAATCAAGGGGTGGGCCGGGCCCTGCTCCCTCTGACGTCTGTAGGAGAGTCTTTCGTCACCCCTCCCAGTTTCTGGTGGGTGCCGGCAACCTCTGGCGCTCCTTGGCTTGTAGATGTGTTTCTCCAAGCCCCCGTTGCCACATGGCATTGCCTTGTGTCTGTCCTCACATGCCATCTATTTTTTATTTTTTTATTTTTTTTTAGACAGAGTCTCGCTCTGTCGCCCAGACTGGAATGCACTGGCATGATCTTGGCTCACTGCAACCTCCGCCTCCCGGGGTCAAGCAATTCTTCCACCTCAGCCTCCCGAGTAGCTGAGATTACAGGCATGTGCCACCATGCCCAGCTAATTTTTGAATTTTTAGTAGAGATGGGCTTTCACTATGTTGGCCAGGCTGATCTTGAACTCCTGACCTCAGGTGATCCACCCACCTCGGCCTCCCAAAGTGCTGGGATTGCATGCCTAGTCCTGACATCTTGAAAGCACTTAAAATCCACGTAGGAGAAGAGGACATGGGTTGTTTCTGGTTCTGAACAGCCATTTCAAACTCAGGCGAGCAGATCACACTCTCTGTAAGACAAACTTAATTCTGGAAGAGCCAGTGTGGACCTCGAGGAATTGGCAAGAACAAGATAGGAACAACGGATGTCTCTATTTCAAATAGAATTGAAAGCGATCCTCTCTGTAACTGCTGGCTTGGTGGGATGAGAGGGGGAAGCCAGGAGGCTGACGGTGAGCACCAGGAAAAAGCCGGGTCCACCTCTTCCTGCACAGTTGGTAGGCTACCATTGCTAGATCTGGCCCTGACGGCATAGAAACTACAGCCTCTGACCTGGGGCCAGGAAATTCTGGCCAAATGCTTTTTGTCCCTCAGTGCTATCTTCTGATTCTTCTAAGTTGGCTAGGAGTGTGTGGGCCTGGAGGAGCCTTTTCTTGGGGACCTGTGCTGTGTGGAAAGCAGTCTAGGAAGGCTCATGGAAAACTTGCAAGGATTTGCAAAGGACCCAGCCATTTTCCTTCTTAAGTTTGGATATGATGGCTCGTAGAATGATCGGCCTCATCTTTGTTGTTGTTTGTTTAAGACAGGGCCTCACTCTGCCGCTCAGGCTGGAGTGCAGCAGTGTGATCATGGCTCACTGCAGCCTCGGTCTCATGGGCTCAAGTGATCCTCCTGCCTCAGCCTTCCAAATAGCTGGGACTACAGGGATGTACCACTGTGCCTCAATAATTTGTTTAAATGTGTTATAGAGACAGGGTCTTGCTATATTACCTACGCTGGTCTGAACTCCTGGCCTCAAGCAGTCCTTCCACCTTGGCCTCCCAAAGCTCTGGGATTACAGGCAGGAGCCACCAGGCCCAGCCCATCTTATTTTATCTTTGAGAAGCCTTTGAACTGCAGCATTTGGGAGGAAATGCACAGAATTTGGGAGATGGGAGTATCTAGAAATGGTTCTCTTGCCTGCCCAGTCATGACAGCCTCTTGTCAGAATCTCTGTTCTTTCTCCCAAAGTGAGCCTGCTTCCTACTTATCAGTGTTGGAATTTGACACTGGCATCTCATCCGTGGTTTCTTTGAGGTTTAAAACCAACCCTAGTATTGTGGTTGCCAGGGACAGCTGGATGATAGACATGATATTACGTGCAGGAGTCTTCTGGAAAGGGAATGGAAGGGAGAAGAGTTGGGGTATAGAACTCAGTGCAGACCCTGCCGACTTCCTTCTCCACCCTGGGAGAACTGGTATCTATTTGAATCAAAGGCAGATCTCAACCCAATTGGATATTACATTCATGTAAAAGGGACTCCTGCATTTATTTATTAATGAGTGTGTACTGAGCCTCTGCTCTCAGCCAGTTAGTGTAAGACAAGAAGATTCAGTTTTCCCAAAGTTAATGTGCATCAGTGCCTCCACTGCAGCAGAAAGTGTGGCTAGGCTCTGGAGTCCAGTGGCTAACAGGTGCTTCTGGAGTAAGAGGTGGTCAGGACCCTGAAGCCAGCCACCCTTCCCACGTGCCAGCGCCCACAGAATATGACGTGAAAGCACCCTCTTGAAATTCCCAAATTATTGACTGCATTGGGTTAAAACAGTGATTCCAACCTTTCATAGTTTCTATGTTTTTAGGAAGTATTTACTTAGTGCCTGCCATGTGCTATGCAGTATTGTAAGCACTTAGAATCAGCAGTGAAGGGCCGGGCGCAGTGGCTCAGGCCTGTAATCCCAGCACTTTGGGAGGCTGAGGCGGGTGGATCACCTGAGGCAGGAGTTTGAGAAAAGCCTGGCCAATATGGTGAAACTCGGTCTCTACTAAAAATACAAAAACTAGCCAGGCGTGGTGGCGGGTACCTGTAATTCCAGCTACTTGGGAGGCTGAGGCAGGAGAATTGCTTAAACCTGGGAGGTAGAGGTTGCAGTGAGCTGAGATTGTGCCACTGCACTTTAGCCTCGGCGACAGAGCAAGACTCAGTCCCAAAAAATAAAAGTTTTTCATTGGAATGGCAAGGGTGCATGCCTGATTGGAATAATCTAAAAAGAATGGGAGGGGAGGCCGGGCGCGGTGGCTCACGCCTGTAATCCCAGCACTTTGGGAGGCCAAGGCGGGTAGATCACGAGGTCAAGAGGTTGAGACCATCCTGGCCAACATGGTGAAACCCCGTCTCTACTAAAACTACAAAAAATAGCCGGGCATGGTGGCACGTGCCTGTGGTCCCAGCTACTCAGGAGGCTGAGGCGGAAGAATCGCTTCAACCCAGGAGGCGGAGGTTGCAGTGAGCTGAGATTGCGCCATTGCACTCCAGCCTGGTGATAGAGCAAGACTCCGTCTCAAAAATAAAAGAAAAAAAAGAATGGGAGGTGAAGAAGTGGGAAGGGCAGGTGCGATGACTGTTGACAAGTCTTGCTATGAAAGGGAACGGAAATGAGAGGAGCTGGGGCAGGGGCCACACGGGTCTAGGGAGGGGGTTCTTTTAAGATGGGAGGTAACTAGATCATCGTCTCTGGTCAGATGCTCTCAACTACTTTAGAACCCTGATTCGAACTGCCTTAAAGAATCAAGAAATTCTTACGTAACTAGAAGTCCTAAGGTAGGTTAGGTTCAGGCTGATCAAGGACTCAGCATGTTTGCAAGGACCCAGGTTCTTTCCAGCTCCTTGCCTGGCCGTCCTTGGTGCGCCTTCATCCCCAGGCTGCTAGCACGGCAGCTGCAGCTGTTCCGAGCGTCACATCCAGACATGAGTGCACAGGAAAGCCCACTCTAAGGAGTGAGGAAATCTTTCCAGAAGTCTCCCAGCAAACTTCTCATACACCACTGAGCATAACTAGATTACATGCTTGCATATGAATCACTTACCAACAGGGACTGGAAGGGAAAAGCCCTTGTGGCCATGCCTGGGGTGGGGTGGGGTGAGGTAGAGGAGGAACGATGATGTAATCATTCCAGAGTGGAAAAGTAAAACCCACTGGAGACATGGGCCGGGTTGCCAGGCTGTGTGGAGGCCCCTCGAGGGTTTTTTTTTTTTTTTTTTTGAGACAAGGTCTCACTCTGTCACCCAGGCCGGAGTACCGTGGTGCAATCACTGCTCACTGCAATAAATGATCCTTCCGCATCAGTCTTCTGAGTAGTTGGGACCACAGGTGTGTGTCACAATGCCTGGCTAATTTTTAAATGTTTTTTGTAGAGATAGGGTCTCCCTAGGTTGCCTAGGCTGGTCTCAAACTCCTGGGCTCAAGCAGACCTCCTGCCGTGGCCTCCCTGCATGCTAGGATTACAGGCATGAGCCACTGTGCCTGGCCAGCTTGTGTGGTTTTTCAGCCACCTGAGTGCAGTCACAGGACTGGAGTTCTCCAGGGAGGCACAGCAGAGGAGCAAAGGCAATCACGGTGCTCTGGCAAGTGCCTGTGTGACCGGGCCTGGGGAGCCAGGTTGGGTCCGGAAGACAAAAATGTTGGAGGTTGAAAATGTGGATTGAGGCTCATACTGGGCTGGAATAATGATCAGAGTACGACTGTCTTCGGTGGGTTTCCTGGGAAACAGCCCCTGGGAGTTTATGTGCATATGGTTTCTTTGCAAGTCCTCTGGGAATACACCTGGGAAGGAGTGAGAGTAGCAGGACTGGGTAGAGGGAGAAGCAAAGACCCTCGTGCCATGCCCACAGAGGCCACAGCGATCTCCTAGGATGCTCTGGAGCTGGGATACCCCTTCCCAGGCATCCTGCACTGAGGTGAAGAGAATTCTTTTGGCCTCTGCACCTGGCCAGTATCCTGCAGAGATGGTTCTCTGCCAGATTGATTTTGCTTGAGACAGAGAGGGAGGGCCTTGGCCAGTCTATTTAAGAGTATCATATAAGGGGCCGGGCGCAGTGGCTCACGCTTGTAATCCGAGCACTTTGGGAGGCCGAGGCAGGTGGATCACGAGGTCAAGAGATCGAGACCATCCTGGTCAACATGGTGAAACCCTGTCTCTACTAAAAATACAAAAATTAGCTGGGCATGGTGGCGCGTGCCTGTAGTCCCAGCTACTCGGGAGGCTGAGACAGGAGAATTGCTTGAACCCAGGAGGCGGAGGTTGCGGTGAGCCGAGATGGCACCATTGCACTCCAGCCTGGGTAACAAGAGCGAAACTCCGTCTCAAAAAAAAAAAAAAAAGAGTATCATATAAGGACAGGTCTCAGTCAAACAGCAATGAATATAGGAGGATTGGGTGGAAGCATGGCGGATGTGGCCTGAGAAGTGGCCTCTGGGAAGCTGCTGGGCCCTGGGCAGAGGGGTGTGAGCACGGAGAAGAGAAAAGGATGCTGAGAAGTGGGAGGCAGTCACAAACTCCCCTTCTTCAGAGCTCTTCCGCAGGCTTTCCCTAAACTGGGGAGCAGGGCTCCTCTAAGGAGAAAAGAATTCCAAATGAAGACCAGGGAGGTGATGGAGCATGAGACCTAAGAACCACTGGGGGCTGGCCACTGGGCCGGGGTGGGGAGGAGGGACTGGGTCTGACATCACTGTTCTGATGCTCAGAGCCTGGGCTTTGTCTCCTGCCATCCAAGATGGTGGAGAGCTCCAAGCACTCATGGCCTGGAGGCCTTAGAATGCAAGGAAATGGGACAAGAACCATTTCCTTGGGGCGCTAGGCTGGGCGGCCACTGCCATGGCTGCAAGGAGAGCCTGTCACGGTGCTGCCAAGGTCCAGGTGGGTCAGGTGCAAAGGTGGGACTCACATGTGCCAGCTGCTCACACCACCCTGCCCAGATGCCCACATGCTTAGTGGAAACATGGCTGCCAATCCATCTGATGCTTATGTTTCCAGCTCCCTGCATTCCATTCCTGTGGGCCTCTAGATGCTTTTCACCTTGGATAAAATTCTTCCTTCCCACTGAGAGACTTTCCTGAGATAAAAGCATTGTCAGTGTGTGTGGTGGCTCACATCTGTAACCCCAGCAGTTTGGGAGGTCAAGGTGGGAGGGTTGCTTGATCCCAGGAGTTGGAGACCAGCCTGGGCTATGTAGTGAGACCCTGTCTCAACAAAAAAAAATTTGTTTAATTAGTTGGGCCTGGTGGCGCATGCTAATGGTCCCAGCTGCTTGGGAGGCTACAGCGGGAGGATCACTTGAGCCTAGGACATTACGGCTGCAGTGAGCCATGATCTTTCCAGTGCACTCCAGCCTGGAGGACAGAGCCAGACCCTGTCTGGAAAGACAAACACAGAAAACATTGTCCATCAGACTGCAATTAAGTCTTGTTGTTTCTGGGCAATTCTACCTTCCAAAATGACTTCTGGACAGCAGGTCCCCTGCCCCTTGGCCCTCAGTGTTCCAGAGGGACTTCCTGTCCTTGCCCTGTGTCACTTGCTTGACCGTTTCTGGGCTCCACAGCAGGGCGGCTTCGGGCAGGTGGAAGGGCCATGTAGATCGTGGCCCAGCACCTTGTGCAGTCCCTTGTAGTTAGTGGAACTGAGGCTCAGAGCGCACGCCCGGTGACCCTTCTAGGAGTAGCGTGGGGTCCTAGCTGAGAGCCCCTCTCCATATGTCACTTCTTCCTGTCTCCCCAGGTGACAGCCTGCTGATGGTGAAGAACCCACCCCCGGCCCCGCCGCAGCCACAAACCCAGCCCCAGCCCCAGCCCCAGCCGCCGCAGCCACAGTCGCAGCCCCAGCCGCAAAGCCTGGCGCCGATCGCGGTGGCCGAGAACCCGGGCGGGCCCCCGACCCGTGGGCTGCTGGACGACGGCTTCCCAGCGCTGCCTGGGGAGCGTGGCTCGGGCGAGGCACCGCCGGGCGGGGACCGCAGCACCGGGGGTGGCGGGGGCGATGGGGGCGGTGGGGGCGGCGGCGCAGGGACCGGGGTGGGTGGCGGCTGCGGCAGCTGCTGCCCAGGTGGGCTGCGGCGGAGCCTCCTCCTGCATGGCGCCCGCAGCAAGCCCTACTCGTGCCCCGAGTGCGGCAAGAGCTTCGGCGTGCGCAAGAGCCTCATCATCCACCACCGCAGCCACACCAAGGAGCGGCCCTACGAGTGCGCCGAGTGCGAGAAGAGCTTCAACTGCCACTCGGGCCTCATCCGCCACCAGATGACGCACCGCGGCGAGCGGCCCTACAAGTGCTCGGAGTGCGAGAAGACCTACAGCCGCAAGGAGCACCTGCAGAACCACCAGCGGCTGCACACGGGCGAGCGGCCCTTCCAGTGCGCGCTGTGCGGCAAGAGTTTCATCCGCAAGCAGAACCTGCTCAAGCACCAGCGCATCCACACGGGCGAGCGGCCCTACACGTGCGGCGAGTGCGGCAAGAGCTTCCGCTACAAGGAGTCGCTCAAGGACCACCTGCGCGTGCACAGCGGCGGCCCGGGCCCCGGCGCCCCGCGGCCGCCCCCGCCACCGCCCGAGCGAGACTAGTGCCGGGCTGGGGGAGGGCAGGGCCGGACGGAGACGGCCGGGGGGCGGCCCGGGGGCAGCCCAAGCACCGACCACCCTGCCCGGTGTCCTCGGCCACCGACTGGAAATTGGCAACAGGCATTACACTCCGGTTGGGAGCCCCCCGGGTGGGGCAGGGTGGATGCCCAGCTCGTCTCTAGGGTGGGTGGACCCACCGGCCAGGAAAGGCCCAGGGGGACCGCGAGGAGCTGAGCGTGCTTGGATACCGCCCTCCCACCCCCTGGGTGCCCTGGGGCCACCGGGCCACAGATGGTCATCAGGGGAACCACCAAGGAGCCCCGAAGCCCTTCCAAGATCAGGAAATCAGGTCCCAAGGTTAGGAGATGCCCTGAAAAAAAGCGAAGGCCGAGGGATGTGCTAAGGGTAACACCTTCATGATGACAACACTGCCTCGCGTTTCAATGGCGCTTTATACTTTTTTAAAAGTGTTTTCTATCCGTTATCCAGTTCACCCTTGGCCTATCCCTCTGAGATAGGTGGGGTAGGATTTTCTTGGTGACTGGGGAAAGTGAGACACAGGTGAGATGGTTCACCCAATCGCACGGGAAGAGGCGCGCGCGGCCCCACCACGCTTACCGCCTACCTCCGCTGCCCGGGAGGCTGCTGGCCTGGCCCTCCTGGTCTCCCTTTCCTCTCTCTCATCCACCAACAAAATCAGAAGCGACAGGAGGCTAGCTCTTGGGGTTCCTGGGAGCGGGGAACAGATTGGCTACGAAACACCCGGGTTGTGCTTCCAGAGGGCTCTTCCTCCGTGGGAGCTCCTGGTGCCCCCTCACCCCCAGCCTGTCCCTCCCGCCTTCAGCCCGTCAATCTGGTGCAGTAGCATCTTGACACTGCACAACAGTGGCCTGGTCCCCCACAGGCAGCTGGGGCCCCGGGTCAGACCTCACCGTGATGATTTGTTCCAGTTTTCCCAGGGCAAAGGGGTGAGGGAGAGGCTTTTGCTGAGAGAGCAGCCGACACGAGTCTCTTCCCGGGAGCTCTGGGCAAGTGGGTGCTAGAGTCTGAGCCTCAGGCTCTCCTGCTCTGGGCCTCCCAATTGGTGCTATCTGTTACTGCCCGTGCCCACGGACATGGACACAGACCCTGCTATGCTCCACACCCTGCAGGCGCCTCGGGAAGCGCCCAAAGGACTCCCCTTCACGTTGGTGCACCTGCTCCATGGCTCCGGGTGCTGCGACCCGAGGGGCCACAGTCTCCATTTCAGCGTCTTGCATGGCCAGGCACCGGGTGGGGTGGCATGCCCCAGGACCCTTGTTTGTGTCAGAAATGACTTTCCCTGCCCCTGCCGTGGGTCCTACATCCCTCCCAGCTGGGAGTGCTGTGGGCAGCCAGCACCTGGCACCACTTTGGTGAGCACCCTGCTTCTGCCCTCGCCCTCATCTACGCTGCTCCGCTTTCCTCAGACCCCTTTTTGCCGAGCAAAGGGAATTCTTGAAATTAAATAAAAGGTATCCAGATTGCAGACTGCATGTTCACAGAGCTGGAGGGTTCTCCAGCTCAGCCTACAGTAAAGCCTCAATGAACTGGAATCCAATTCACTGGGGTATATATTTTTTTCTTCATTGTGCTTTTTGAAGGAGACAAATCTTAAGAAAGCAAATTGAGATGAGAAATTGGGGTCCAGTAGAGTTTTGTTAGAGCAGAAGGGACCCTCCAGTGCTCAGTTGCGGGGGGAGGGGGTAGTGTGCCTCTTTTCAAAGCATGTGCAGAAAGTTTTCCTAATCTAGATCATGGAAAGGTCAAAATGTTTTTTGGTTGTTGGGAGGGTGAGGAAAGGGGAGATGCCACTGTTGAAACATGGGTTTAAAACACCTGAGCATGAGGCTCAGGCTGATCCCTTTATTTTACCCTCAAGGGGCTGATTCCCAAGGAGGCCTAGTGGCTGAGCTAGGGAGAGCCAAGCCTGTCTCTGCTTTCCTGGATTCTAGGCTGGAGGATGCCACTGCACCAAGCACCCCTCAGCTACACCATGAGTCGTCCTAAGCCTTGGCACAGGCTGCTGGACAGTCCCATGGTGGGCCTGGTCCCCAGAGCTGATCAGAGATGGTGACACTTAGGATGTTGCCCCTGCTGGCTCCCAGGCAGCAGGGATCCTCAGGATAGACCCTGGAGTCCACATCCTGAAGCAGGACAGGGGTCTTGCTTTGGGGGTGGATTTTAATTTTCCTTCTGAGAAAATGTAATTTATGTATTTTTATTTTATTTTGAGATAGAGTGTTGCTCTTGTTGCCCAGGCTGGAGTGCAATGGCGCTAACTTGGCTCACCGCAACCTCCACCTCCCAAGTTCAAGCAATTCTCCTGCCTCAGCCTCCCAAGTAGCTGGGATTACAGGCATGTGCCACCATACCTGGCTAATTTTGTATTATTAGTATAGATGGGGTTTCTCCATGTTGGTTAGGCTGGTCTCGAACTCCCAACCTCAGCTGATCCGTCCACCTTGGCCTCCCAAAGTGTTGGGATTACATGAGTGAGCCACTGCGCCTGGCCCAGTTTGTGTATTTATTTAGAAATAAGGTCTTGCTCTGTCGTGCGCAGTCTTGGCTTACTGCAGTCCAGACTCCTGGAGCTGAAGCAATCCAATTGTGCATGGTGGCTCATTCATGTAATCCCAGCACTTTGGGAGGCTGAGTTGATCACTTGAGATCAGATCACTTGAGTTCAGGAGTTCAAGACCAGCCTGGCCAACATGGTGAAACCCTGTCTCTACTAAAAATTCAAAAATTAGCCAGGCGTGGTGGGCGCCTATAATCCCAGCTACTTGAGGCTGAGAGAGGAGAATCACTTCAACCAGGGAGTCGGAGTTAGCAGTGAGCCCAGATTGTGCCACTGCACTCCAACCTGGGCAACAGAGTAAGACTCTGTCTCAAAAAAAAAAAAGAGTCAAGAGTGAAACTCTTTCCTATCAGACTTCCTGTTGAGAAGTATCCACTGCTGAGAGCTGCATCTGTGTCCTTCCAGACCTGTGTTCAGCTTCCCAGACATTCAAATTACTTCCTCACTTCAGGATATGCTTTTCTGGGCTTTCTGTCCTCATCAGCCTAGGAAGCTCTAACAGGGACATCTGGATTGTAGCATTCCTTCCACAGCACTGTGCCAGATGATCGGGTACAAGCCGTGCCTGTAAAGGTTGCTGCTCCAAAAAGCTCAGCGAGGTTGAGCAGATCCTGAGCTGGGTGAACAGCTCAGGGAACGTCATGCTCAGGGCCTCAGTTTGTGCCTTACTTTACAGAAAGGGGAAGGCAGGGACAATGAGATTGAGGATGGATGGGTGGCTGCATTGTTACTGTTTCATAAGCACCTACTAGGGAACAATGATGTGTAAGACCTAGTCCCTGCCTTCTGGGAGCCTGATGTCTAATAGGAGGAGAGAAGGTATTTGTGGGAACAAAACTACGAGAAAGCCTATGACTGCATGAGGGTGGGGGCTTGTGAAATACGCGCCTGATCTCCTGGAAGGCTCGCTGCAGGACATCTCGCTGGGAAGTTGGCAAGTACTGGTCTATATAAGCCATACTGAGCTGGTGATGGCCAAGGCTGAGCCTCTGGTTTACTGGGTCCTGGGCTGGGGGATCCCGCTCTACTAGTGCCCCTCAGCTATACCATGACTCACCCCGGTCCCCAGCACAGGCCCTAGGAGAGTCCCATAGGGAGCTCTAACCCCGGAGCTGATCAAAGATGGTCACACTCAGGATGTGGGCCTCTGCATTTTGTTCCCTTAGTTACCTCTTTAGTATTTAGCACGTGTCTAGCCAGGATGGGCACTATAGGGGGTACAAATGATTGGAGGTGGGAGACAGACGTGAAGAGGAAACTGGCAACCTAAGGCAGTCCAGTTGCTTGACAGCAGAGTTGATGGGAGGAGTCGGAGCTCACGATATGATAAGCATGAGATGAACCTTCATGGAGAAATCAGGGCTGGAAGGATGAATTGGATGGGGCAGAGGGGAAGGAGGGAGGAGGCAATGTGGAGTGAAGGTGAAACACACTGGGGAGATGGGAATTGGGATTGTGAGGCAGGAGACTGGCATAGCCAGAGGCCGTGGACCAGCTGCCGGTGGTCTGGGCCTCACACCTGAAGCCCTGTTAGAACTCAGGAGCAGGGAACGCATAGCGCTTAAAGGAGGTGAGAGAGGATGAAATGGAAGTCTCGAGAAGACAGGTTGAAGCCAGGTACCACCAAAAATGGAAACATCCCAAACCCCACAGGTAAAGGCAGTTATCTTATAATCAAGGATTTGGGCACCATGACTGGCTCTCTGGCATCTGGGCCCTGGGTATTGGGTATTAGCAGGGAGTAAAGGGGAAAAGTAGGAAACTTCATACCAGGCCCAAGATTAGCCAGCCTGTGCTTATAATTTCACAGCATTAGTCCATCTAGCTGTTATTGTAAACACGTGAAATAGAGCAGCCTAGAGGCCCAAACCCTGTTTTGGTAGAGCATAGCACAGCTAGCGGGAGGCCATGGCTATCATTCCATCCCACACTGGCTCCTAGGGAGTCATTAGGGTAGCATATCTCTCTTCTTTCTTTCTTTTGTTCTTTCTTTACTTTTCTTCTTTTTTTTAAGACAAGCTTTTTCTCTGTTGCTCAGGCTGGAGTGCAGTGGCATGATTTTGGCTCACTGCAGCCTCTGCCTCTCAGGTTCAAGCGATTTTCCTGACTCAGCTTCCTGAGTAGCTGAGATTAGAGGCATACGCCACCATGCCCAGCTACTTTTGGTATTTTTAGTAGAGATGGGTTTTCACCATGTTGGCCAGACTGGTCTCGAACTCCTGGCCTCATGTGATCTACTCACCTCAGCTTCCTATAGTGCTGGGATTACAGGTGTGAGCCACCACGCCCGGCCAGGGAGGCATATCACTAAACTGGTAATTCTTGAGATGAGAGGTCCTCGATATCTGTCAGAATCATATACAGCCCCCAGCCCACCCTGGGAAGGGTCCTAGATGTCTCCTTCCATAAGAATCACTCTCTAGTGAGATGCTGGCACTGTGTTCCAAAGGTTGGGAACCTCTGTTCAAGCTTCTTTAGATGTATTTTATTTTTAATTTAATTTAATGTGTTATTTTTTGAGATAAGGTCTCGCTCTGTCACTCACTCTGGAGGGCAATGGTGGGATCATGGCTCACTGCAGCCTTGAACTCCTGGGCAGCGATCCTCCTGCCTTGGCCTCTCAAAGTGCTGAGATTACAGGTGTGAGCCACTGTGCCTGGCCTAGACATATTTTAAATCTATATCACCCCTCAGCATGATAATTTCTATGGGTTTACCAGAAGACTCTCTCTCTTATAAAAGACATCAAAGACACTTTTGATGTCTCCCATTCAAGGTTCAAACCCTGTATCTAGTATTCGAGGTGTAAGCCAGTGTTGACTATCTGGGTGTCTCAACACCTTTCATTCTGATGGTGAAATATCCGTTAACTGAAGAGTGGCTTCAGACCCCATCCTACATATCATGTCAAAGCCAGTGCCCCTGCCCCACACTTCAAGTGTTTGGGGATGAGAAGGGGTTCTTTTTCTTTTGCTAATTCATGCTTCACTTTCCTGCTTTCTGGATTCTGGAATTCACACATCTTCCTTCACGCGGTGGTCTCTTCCCTCTGCTCTGCATTAACTGAGATAGGGGAGCTCGGTGTGTTCTCTTTGTTTGATTTCTTCCTGTCAGATGCTCATGTCAGCCAGGCATGGTGGCTCACGCCTGTAATCCAAGCACTTTGGAGGCCAGGGCGGGCGAATCACCTGAGGTCGGGAGTTCAAGACCAGCCTAACCAACATGGTGAAACCCCGTCTTAAGCAAACAAACAAACAAACAAACAAAAAACAGCAAAAAAAAAAAAAAAAAAAAAAAAAAAAAAAAAAAAAAAAAAAAAAAAAAAAAAAAAAAAAAAAAAAAAAAAAGATGCTCATGTGTAGGAGATGTTTATACTTTGGAGGTTACAGGAAGGTCTCATCTTAGGCTGGGATGCCAAATGACCCAAAAATTAGACCTAAAATATTAGCCACCCTATTCTTAAAAAGACTGTGAGCCATCTCACCGTTGGGAATTTCTCAGAATTTGCTGTGTCCCCTGCTCAAGCTTGTATATTTCCTGGCTCTAAACAGGACCTTTCCTCCCCCATTCTACACCCAGAGAAATCCCCAAATTCTAAGTTATTAGGGAGAGCAATTTTCTGTTATCTGTTCATCTCTGCCTTCCAAGCCATGCCCCTAGACCTCTTTTTCCGCAATTAAAATGGCTCTTGCTAAACAAAACACTGTTCTCTCCCTCAGATGAATTCTGCACCAGCTTATTTATTTACTTGAGGCAGGGTTGTGCTGTCTCATCCTGGCTGGAGTAAAGAGGCATGATCAAGTTTCACTGCAGCCTCAACTTCCAGGGCTCAAGCTATCCTCCCACCTTAGCCTCCTGAGTAGCTGGGATTACAGGAGTGCCATACACCTGGCTAATTAAAAAAAAAATTTTTTTTTTTTTGTAGAGGTAGGTACTGCTATGTTACCTGACATAATGCACCAGCTTTTAATTAATTAATGAAGTTTTGAATAGATTTTGCATTAATACATTCAAAATTCAAAATTTATTAAAGGATACACAGTAAAACATCTCCTTGTTGGCTGGGTGCGGTGGCTCACGCCTGTAATCCCAGCACTTTGGGAGGCCAAGGCAGGCAGATCACAAGGTCAAGAGATCGAGACCATCCTAGCCAACACGGTGAAACCCCGTCTCTACTAAAAATACAGAAATTAGCTGGGTGTGGTGGCAGGCACCTGTAGTCCCAACTACTTGGGAGGCTGAGGCAGGAGAATCCCTTGTACCCAGGAGGCGGAGGTTGCAGTGAGTTGAGATGGTACCACTGCACTCCAGCCTGGTGACAGAACGAGACTCCGTCTCGGGGAAAAAAAAAAATCTCCTTGTCACTCAGTCACCAGGTTCCCCAATGTGAAAGCATCCCAGCTATCAGTTCTTGTATATACTTGTAGACTATACAAACAAATACATGTAAGTATTCTCATTATCCCTCCTTTTGCTTTGCAGAAATAGTACAATACTATATACTTTGTTCTTCACTTTGCTTTCTTTGTAAATGAAAGATCATTTTGATCAGTACAGAAAAACTTCCCCTTTCTTTTGCCAGCTTTGTAGTTTTCATTGACTGGACCTAGTTTATTTCACCAGGTCCCCACTGACTGCCTTCAGTTTTGAACGGAGAATTTCTTTCTTTATACTGCACCTGTGATGACAGCACAGACATTTAGCCTGTCCGTGGAAGCTCCCTCTGCTCTAACTGTGCTCAGCCAGGCTGCCTTTCCCTCCCTCCCTCCCATTCTCCCTTCCTCCCTCCCTCTCTCCCTCTCTCCCTTTTTCTTTTCTTTTCTTTTTTCCAGGGTTTTGCTCTGTCACCCAGGTTAGAGGGCTGGAGTGCGGTGGTGCAATCATAGCTCACTGCAGCCTTGACCGCCCACGCCTAAGCAATCCTCCCACCTCAGCCTCCCAAGTAGCTGGGACCACAGATGTGTGCCACCATGCCTGACAAATTTTTAAATTTTATGTAGAGATGAGGTCTTCTTATGTTGCCCAGGCTGGCCTCAAGCTCCTGGGCTCCAGGGATCCTCTTATGTCGGCCTCCCAGGGTGCTGAGATTACAGGCTTGTTTCTTGATCACTTCCAAATCATGCCCTGTTTTTTTCCCACATTTGTTCTCCAGGGGTCCTGGGCAGGGGAGCTGTGTCCAAGTCCTGGTCTCTCAAGCCCCAGCTCTGGTTCCACTTTGTCCCTGAAGACTGCTTCACCACTCTAGGTCACACCCTCCCCTGACTTCCCACAGAGCTTTTAGAAGTATCTCTGAGTCCAAGAAACTGCGCGGCTGAGAAAGACACAAAGGATAGGAGGCACCCCTTGCCCTCCGGACCTTCCGTTCGGTTTGGGTAGACAGAGAGCCATCTTTCCTTCCCTAGTCAGTGTGCTTCCGGCTGCAATCAACAGAAGTGGATTGGAAGCAAGGGGAACATTCTGGAAGGAACCTGGAATCAGTCACAGACTCAAAGAAACAGTTGAAGAACCAATCTTGGACACTGAGAAAAAATGTGTCTCTCATTTCTGTTTCTTTCACTGTATTGGGATCATTCTTTCAAACCAACTTACTCTAAAAAAAATGCAGAATGGCCGGGCATGGTGGCTCATGCCTATAATCCCAGCACTTTGGGAGGCCAAGGTGGGGTGGATCAATTTGAAGTCAGGACTTTGAGACCAGCCTGGCTAACATGGTGAAACCCCCGTCTCTACTAAAAATCCAAAAATTAGCGGGGCATGGTGGTGTATGCCTGTAGACCCAGCTACGGGTGGCTGAGGCGTGAGAATCACTTGAACTTGGGAGGCAGAGGTTGTAGTGAGCCGAGGTCACGCCACTGCATTCCAACCTGAGTGGCAGAGTGAGACTCTGTCTCAAAGAATATATATAAAGAAAAAAAAAATGTAGGACAAGATCATTCCTAACTCATATAGTTATAACATGAGGAAAATAGCTTTTTCCCTCAGCTCAGTTAGAAAAATCCCAGGGGAGAGCTTGGATTGGTCCTGCTCAGGCCACATGCCCACCTTGATTTAATTACTATGCTATGAATGGACCCATAGGGTGTTATGATTGGGTTGACTTGAGTCAGGTGCTCACCCTTCAAACAGTTACTGAGACCAGGCTGGAGTTGCTATGGAAGAAGATGGCAACACACATTTGAATTACATGGCTAGAGTCTAGGGAGGAGCCTTTCCCAAAGTGCGGGAGGTGTGATACCCAGAGGAAGAAAGGAGACATGCTAGGCTGACGAAGTTTGCGGGTGTGCACCATTGACAAACAGCAGGGGAGAGGCTGGGCGTGGTGGCTCACGTCTGTAATTCTAGCACTTTGGGAGGCTGAGGTGCATGGATTACGAGGTCAGGAGTTCGAGACCACCCTGACCAACATGGTGAAACCCAGTCTCTACTAAAAATACCAAAATCAGCTGGGCGTTGTGGCACCCAATATTATAAAACCTTGAACACTTGAGGTCAGGAGTTCGAGACCAACCTGGCCAATACGAAAATAAAATATGAAAATTAGCTGGGCGTTGTGATGCACACCTGTAATCCCAGTCACTTGGGAGGCTGAGGCAGGAGAATCGCTTGAACCTCTTGGCTCACTCAGCTGCAGTGAGCCAAGATCGCACCACTGCGCTCCAGCCTGGGCAACAGAGTGAGACTCTGTCTCAAAAAAACAAAAAAAGTTTTTAAAAACGGCCTATGTCAAGATTTGAATGTCAGTGGGAAAAAACAAATGGGTAGCTTCTAAGAGACACAGTGAAGCCACATTTATCCTGCTGAATTCATTGCAATACAAGGCTTGGACCTTGCAAAAGTAAATCAGAAAGAAGAAATTGCCTGTTACTGAGTGCTCACTGTATGCCAGGCACTTGATTACATAAGCACTTTACACCAATTATTTCTTTTAGTTCCATCAGCAACCTTAGGTTGAGGTGTTCACATTCTCAGCGGAAGACAAGGGCACTAAGGCAGAGTGAGCATAAGCCAAGCACTTAGTAAGTGAAGAAGCTGGAACTGAACGACAGTAACGATCATGAGTACTTCTTGAGCTCTTACTCTGGGCCAGGTACTGCTGTAAGTACTTGACTTGAATTCACTCATTGAATTCACACAACTCTGTGAGCTAAGTACTGTTATCTATTCACCAATAATAATGAGGAAACAAGTACTAAGAAGTTAAAGACCGGACCAAGATTCACATCTAGTAAGTGGCCATGATGGTTAATACTGAGTGTCGACTTGGTTGTATTGAAGGATGCAAAGTATTGATCCTGGGCGTGTCTGTGAGGGCGTTGCCAAAGGAGATTAACATTTGAGTCGTGGGCTGGGAAGGCAGACTCACCCTTCATCTGGTGGGCACCATCTAATCAGCTGCCAGCACAGCTAGAATAAAAAGTAAGCAGAAGAAAAAAATGTCAAAAGACTAGACTGGCCTAGCCTCCCAGCCTACATCTTTCTGCCATGCTGGACCCTTCCTGCCCTTGAATATCAGACTCCAGGTTCTTCAGTTTTGGGACTTGGACTGGCTTTCCTTGCTCCTTAGCTTGAAGATGACCTATTGTGGGACCTTTTGACAGTGTGAGTTAATAATAAACTCCCTTTCATATATATATATATATCTCCTATTAGTCTGTCTCTCTAGAGAACCCTGACTAATAGAGTGGCAGTGATGGGCTAGGGACCCAGATGGTCTCACTCCTCAGCCCCACTTAGCAAATCACTGTGCCACACACCAGCCCAGGGGACTACAAGCCTGGTGCCTGGTGCTGCCTCCTTTGCAGGCTGGAAATTTGATCTGAACCTTTTTCCAGACTTCCAGGCTCAGAGTCTGAGATGCTGAATCATGTTCATTTTCAAGAGACTGAAGTATAAGCCAGAGTATAGCCCTATGCATCAGCCTCACCTGCCTGTTGCCTCCCAGCAGCTACCTGGGAACCTGCAGCGTCAGAGGGTTGCCTCGTGAGTGTAGAAGCGGAATAGAGGGAATGAGCTCTGCGACTCAACTGTTTGATGACCTCAGCATCCTGTGTTCTGACATTGTGCCTGTGAAAAATAATTTTTTTTAAATTATTTTTTGAGACAGAGTCTTGCTCTGTCACCAGGCTAGAGTGCAGTAGCACGATCTTGGCTCACTGAAACCTCTACCTCCTGGGTTCAAGTGATTCTCCTGCCTCAGTCTCCCGAGTAACTGGGACTACAGGCACGTGCCACCATGCCTGGCTAACTTTTGTATTTTAAGCAGAGATGAAATTTCACCATGTTGGCCAGGATGGTCTTCATCTCTTGACCTTGTGATCCGCCTGCCTCAGCCTCCCAAAGTGCTGGAATTACAGGCATGAGCCACCACGCTCGCCACATTTTTATTTTATTTTATTTATTTTATTTTTGAGATGGAGTTTAGCTCTTGTTGCCCAGGCTGGAGTGCAATGGTGTGATCTTGGCTCACCGCAAACTCCGCCTCCTGGGATCAAGAGATTGTCCTGCCTTAGCCTCGTGAGTAGCTAGGATTACAGACATGTGCCACCACACCTGCCTAATTTTTTTGTATTTTTAGTAGAGACGAGGTTTCTCCATGTTGGTCAGGCTGGTTTTGAACTCCTGACCTCATGATCTGCCCACCTCGGCCTCTGAAAGTGCTGGGATTACAGGCATGAGCCACCGCACCTGGCCTTTATTTTTTATTTTTTAGACTGAGTTTCACTCTTGTTGCCCAGGCTGGAGCACAATGGGGTGATCTTGGCTCACCACAACCTCCGACTCCCAGGTTCAAGTGATTCTCCTGCCTCAGCCTCTCGAGTAGCTGGGATTACAGGCATGCGCCACCTAGCCTGACTAATTTTGTATTTTTTTTTTTAGTGGAGACGGGGTTTCTCCATGTTGGTCTGGCTGGTCTCGAACTCCTGACCTCAGGTGATCCGCCCGCCTCGGCCTCCCAAAGTGCTGGGATTACAGGTGTGAACCACACGCGCCCAGCCCATTTTTATTTTATTTTTAAATACAGGGTCTTAGTCTGTTGCCTAGGCTGGAGTGCAGTAGTGCAATCATGTCTCACTGTAGCTTCGAACTACTGGGTTCAAATGATCCGTCCACCTCAACCTCTTGAGTAGCTGAAACTACAGGTGTGCATCACTACTCCTGGCTCATTTTATTTTTAATTTTAATTTTGTAGAGACAGGGTCTGGCTACGTTGCTCAGGTTGGTCTCAAACTCCAGTGATCCTCTTGCCTCACCCTCCCAAAGTGCTAGGATTACAGGCATGAGCCACTTCACCCATGACATATTTTTTTTTTCTGTATCTGACACCAAGTGTTTGTTGTTCTAGACAGTAGGTCAGATCGTCTGGACAGGATCTCTCTGACTGATTGGTTTCTTCAGGCTGGCCCATTCTGTCTTTAGATTTATTAATGATTCAGTGAAGTGCCTTTAGATCTAGTTGCCCTGGAAATCATGCCTTCTGAGATGACATTTCGTGTACTTACTCTCTGATTCACCATTCAATTGTTTACAAATATGAACACTTCCGTGTACAATAAATGGAGGATACAGTAGAGAGACGTTTCAGTGGAAGAGATACAGATATTAACATGTAAACCAGTGAGAAAAAATGAGATTACTTCAGATGGTGATAAATGCTATGAAGCTTCCGGCAGGGTAACGAGACCGAGTATGAGATGGAGGATGGTGCGGGGCTGTCGGAAGGGTGGGCTGGGGATGTCTCTCTGAGGATGGAGAATCTGAACTGAGCCCTGCATGTGAGGAACGAGCCAGACATGGTCTTTTTTTTTTTTTTTTT
>PVKV010016976.1:0-49140 GCA_004027835.1 Alouatta palliata | reverse complement strand
ACACCATGGAATATTATGCAGCCATCAAAAACGATGAGTTCGCATCCTTTGTAGGGACATGGATGAACCTGGAAGCCATCATTCTCAGCAAACTGACACAAGAACAGAAAATCAAACACCACATATTCTCACTCATAGGCGGGTGTTGAACAATGAGAACACATGGACACAGGGAGGGGAGCATCTCACACCTGGGTCTGTCGGGGGGAAAAAGGGGAGGGACAGCGGGGGGTGGGGAGTTGGGGAGGGATAGCATGGGGAGAAATACCAGATATAGGTGATGGGGAGAGGAAGGCAGCAAATCACACTGGCATGCGTGTACCTATGTAACAATCTTGCATGTTCTTCACATGTACCCCTAAACCTAAAATGCAATAAAAAGTATATATATTAAAAAAAAAGTGATTAGATCTATAAGACTAAAGGCAATGGGAGCTTTAGATAAACACTGTATAAAAAAAATGGAGGCATATGTAACTAGGTTATATATTAATGCAGTAATATTACTAGTTAATTCTTTCTTTCATTTTGACATTTCAAATTATTCTAAACCAAAAATGTCTCCTTTTTCTGAAAACGTATGAACTCTTGGATGTTGGTTACCAGCAAACAGAAAATCTCAGGTGAATGGCATGCTGGATCTTCTTTAACATGTTCAATTGAGGAGGGAAAATAAGATCACAGTAGGTCCAACATGGCTGAGGGAGGACTGATTCAATGGTAGTTTTAGGCAGTCCAATGTCCTAAGTTTAAAGGATCTCTTGCATGCAGGTTTGGTGCAGGAAGGGGTCACGATCAGTATAAGAACCCAGCCAAGTGGGCAGATATTCAGGACAAACCTAGCTCCAGCGACGAACTAAAAACCAAAACATGAACCTAGGCAGAGAGACTGGACCAACATAGTGGAAGTGCGAAAGGTGCAATTTGGTAAGCACATGAGGAACAGGAAACACCACCAAGCGCACTAGGTGTTTATGGTCAATAGAAATGAGGTAAATTCAGGATTCAGTAACCACTGGGATTTTTGACTCTGCTCAGACTGAAGAGGCTCAGAAACTGGACTGGACTTAGCCTTCAAACTCTCACAGGTAGCTGCAAAAATAAATATTTCATTCCAAAAGATGATATCATCATGACATCGCATACACACATTCCCAAACAGCCATCGCACATGTGTGCAAGTGCACACACATATTGGTACATATGTGACTTGAAAACTTTCCAAATCACTTTATGTTTTCATTCCCACTATTCAAACTGATACCAAGAATCACAGACACTCAGAACATCTTTTCTCAGATAGATACAACTCCATTCTTGTCTGCATCTATCTCAACGACTCTGTTTGTATTGTAATTTCTCCTTTGTCTTCCTAATGGCCCTCAAGAACCTGAAATTTGGGCTGCTCTTTTTATTAGCAGCCAGAAAATGACCCTATTAAGAATGGGTGACCAAAACCCAATGGGCTAATATAGGAAGAAAGCTGGCACATGTTTCCTTTGCTGTTTTTGGCTCTTGGGTTGGTAGATCGCCCTTGTTTCGGAAGAGCCTGAACTTCTGCCAATAGCCTTAGACCTATCCCTCCTGGTTGACAAATAAGACAGGCACTTAGCAGGATTTTGATTGTACTTAACTGCTCAGCCATGCATCCCTTTGGCCTACCCTTAATCTCAAAAAGCCCACAGTTCAAAAAACATACTCTTTCCAAAATCCAAATTTATGTTAAGAAGTTGCATGGGACAATGAGGACAGTAAATTGATACAGGGAGGCATGGTGATTTCCAATTTCAGCCATGCCAGTCTTCTGGCATCAAAATATGTACCAGCTGTGAGTATTTGTGCCTTGATAAATCAGAGGATACTGGAAAGCTAACAAGGTAGTGCATGAAAATGTTTTCCGTCTCTTAATGTCTGCTCTGCCCCCTTATTCTCATATTTTGTTCTCCATGTAGGTGGATAATATGTAAAGAAATAAGCACAAAATTCCCATGAATCTGTATACAGGTTAGCACCGTGCTTTTGTAAGGCCTTTGAGATAACCTCAGTAACTTCACTCCTGGACATGGTCACCCTTTGTCATCTGCAAGCAGATTTTCTCTTAAATGGCGCTAATCATAAGGACAACTGATAATTGTAATCTATGTACCAGAAAAAGAGGAGAGAGAAGTGAATGGATTTACAAGCAGAAGCTTCTCCATCACTTGATCTCCTTCAAAAGTGTGTGAATCCTCCATAGATTTCAACAGGAAATTGGTCTGCCAAGGGGTCATGGGTGATACTGCCCTGAGTGGGACTTACAAGCTATATTTCCAAGTCCAGAGCCATCGCGCCCTTGTTCATTAGTGCTTATGAGGAAATAAGATACTTCTTTTCATTTTGCTTTTATTGATTTTCTTGAAGAAACATTATTTAAATTTTTTGGAGATAGTTTTTCTCTTTATTATTTATTCATGTGCATATTAAATCTCATAAATTCAAGTTGCCAAATTCCAACCTGCTGTTAAGGGTGAATCTTCATGCTTTCCATCTGTTCAAATGAGTCAACAAGATGCTCAGGCCCTGGCCTTGTTTTTGCAATCAAAAGCCAATGGGGGCTGCACATACCAATGTAGTCTTTTTTACCTATGATACTTACTTTTCTTTACACACAGCAGGGAAAGTGAAGGAGGTTAAAGCTTCAGGCACAACAAAAAGATATTTAGTACAAAAATTCTTCTCTTTCACTCAAACTGACTGTGTTATGTATCAGAACCAAACCTTTTATCTAAACAACAACAACAACAAAAAACAGATTGCTTTTAATTTCCAATTGCTTTAATGTGATTTTACAAGAATTTCATGTTGGGAATAAAAGTTGGTAGAGACAAAGGTAGTTTTTCAAGCAACATATTCACAGGCCTTGCGCTTCTCATCCAGGGCAGATTAATTGATTTATCGGCAGCATGACGCTGGTAATGCTAACAGGAAACATAAAGAGAGGAACTAGCATTATGTCGTGGGCTCAGGTAATTTGCATTGGTTAAAAAAAATCATTTCCAGAACTGTCTGTCATCCAAAGCAGTTTTTAAATCATAAAACCAAGCCACAGAAACAAAGGTCATCCAACATAAAATTATGAGCATAACTAGGGGGGAAAAGGCCTTTATGTGTCAAGAACAGGAAGCGATTTTGTGTTTCTCTACAAAAATTTACAGTCAGTGGCTGAAGGCAGAAAAAGCAATAAATTATAACAATTAAATACAAAGTAACTTAGCACTTCCCATTCAGGGTCACAGAGCTTTACAAAAAAGTCATGGCACAATATGAATAGCAAGTAATTTGTAGGATAAACCATATGGGGGTGGGTGTGTGTGTGTGTGTGTGTGTGTGTATTTTTTAAATTTTTCATTTTTATTTCTTGTGTACCTCTCCTGTTTATGTCACTCATGAGGAAAAGGATCCATTGCTCCCCATCTGCTATCAACCAATAAAGGCGAGTTGGCCTATAAACAAGGCCATGCTATTCAGAAATATTAACATTTACTATTATTAATTAATTTATCATTATTAATATTTAATATTTACACACTTGCCATTTTGGTATCACTCCTGATGGCACTGCTACTATTACTAAATCCCAGTTAGTTCATCCACTACTATGTTATGGGTACTGTTTGAAGTGCTTTCTATATGATATCTCAAACCATCTTCACAAGAGCTTGTAAAGTAGGTATACATACATATTTTAAAGATTAGAAAAATGCACACAAATTCACACACACACACACAAAATACATACATAAAGAACAAGTGTCACTGGCTACAATTTGAACTCAGGTCTGCCAGAGCCTATGCTCTTATTCTCAACATCCTGTTTATCTTGAACACAGTAGCAGCAAGTCTTTTTCCTGGGTCCTAACTGATGTTTAGAACCACCTAGTTTACAACTCTCAGGTGGCATTATTTCTCCCGACCATTGGGAGGGAAAACTTCCCTCTGGCTAGGGCTGGTGTAAGTACTCCCTTTACGGGCAAAGGGAACATAAGGATCACATCAAGTATCTTTCTGCCAAATGGCGCTATGACAGGGCAGCACTGAGTTCCAATGCAAAATCCCAGTCACTTTTCCCTCTCTCTCAGAAGCACATAGATTCTCTCTCTGCACCACACTGGCCTACCTGAGGATAGAAAGGGGTGTCATTAGCAGCTTCAGACTGTTTTTCCTACACTCTTCAGTGCCTCTTTCAGTGATACAAAATTAAAATCAGGTATTGTGATCACTCACCTGATTTTTGGTTCTTATGAAGGTGCTTTTTTGTGTAGATAACTATTCAATGTTCTGTTTCTGCTGTGGGGAAGATGATCATTGGAGGGTTCTATTCAGCCATCTCCCTCTGCATCCTTCCCACTTTCCTCTTTTTTGATGTAGGCATTTATTGCTATAAATTTCTCTCTTAAAACAGTTTTTGCTGTATCCTATAGGTTTTAGTATATTGCATTTTCATTTTTGATTGTCTTAAGAAAGCTTTTAATTTCCTTTTAAATTTACTCATTGACCCATTGGTTATGAAGGAACGTATTGTTTAATTTCCTTGCATTTTTTAAGTTTCCTTTGTTCCTCCTGTTCTTGATTTCTAGTTTTATACTACTGTGGTCAGAAAACATAATTGATATGATTTCTGTCTTCTTAAATTTCTTAAAACAGTGTAATCTATCCTGGAGAATGTCCCATGTGCAGTTGAGAAGAATGTGTATTCTGCTGCTGTTGGGTAGAATGTTTTATAAGTGTTTGTTTGGTTCTTTTGGTCTGGAGTGCAGTTCCAATCCAATGTTTATTCATTGATTTTCTGTCTGGATGATTTGTCAATTCCTGAAAGTGGGGTGTTGAAATCCACTGCCATTGTTGTTTTGCAGTGTATCTTTCTCCTTAGATCTAAAATTTGCTTTATATATTTATGTGCTCTGGTGTTGGGTGCATATATATGTACAATTGTTATATCATTTTACTGAATAGATTGCTTTAACATTATATAATAACCTTTGTCTATTTTTATAGCTTTTAACAAAGTATATTTTGTGTGATATAAGAAGCTATTCCTATTCACTTTTTGTTTCTGTTTGCATGCAATATCTTTCTCCATTCCTTCATTTTCACATACATATCCTTACAGGTGAAGTAAGTCTCTTGCAGGCTGCATATAGTTGGGTCTTATTTTTTTTTGATTTGTTCATCCACTCTATACCTTTTAATTTAAGAATTTAATTTATTTACACTCAAGGTTATTATTGATAGACAAGGACTTACTCCTGCCATTATGTTCATTGTTTTCTGGTTGTCTTATAGATCCTTCAGTCCTTTTTCCCTCTCTTGTTGTTTACCTTTGTAGCAAGACAGTTTTCTGTGATTCCAAGTTTTACTTATTTTCTATTTCTTATTTGTGTATTTGCTGCAATTTCTTTCTTTGTGATTACTCTGGGGATAACATAAAGAATATTGTATTTACAACAAATAGAATGTTTTAAGCTGATAACAAGTTAACTTTGGTTGCGTAAAAACTCTAAACCTTACTCTCTTCACCAATTTATGTTTTTGTTGACTTAATTTAGACCTTTAAATATTGTGTGTTTCATAACTAATTTTAGCTATAGTTATTTTTCACAATTTTTACTTTTAACCTTCAAGAGGTTTTAAATATTTACATAGTACCATTACAGTGCTAAAATAATCTGAGCCTAATTATGAGTTTATCTCTACTAGTGCGTTTCATACTTTCATGTGTTTTCATGATAGTAATGATCACCCTTTCACTTCTAGTTGTAGAACTCCCTTAAGCATTTCTTATGAGGCCACTCTAGTAGTGATGAAATCTCTCATCTTTTGCTTGTCTGAGAGAGTTTCTTTTTCATTTCTGAAGGATAGCTTTGCTGGGTATAGTATTCTTTTTTTTTTTTCTTTTTGAGACAGGGTTTCATTCTGTCACTGAGGCTAGAGTACAATGGTGCAGTCGTGGCTTACCACAGCGTCAACCTCCTGGGATCAAGCAATCCTCCCATGTCAGCCTCCTGAGTATCTGGAACCACAGCCACATGCCACCATGCCTGGCTAATTTTTTATTTTTTGTAAAGACAGGGTCACACTATGTTTCCCAGGCTGGTCTTGAACTCCTGGGCTCAAGTATTCCTCCCACCTTGGCCTCCTAAAGTGCTGGGATTACAGGCATGAGCCACCATGCCTGGTCATATACAGTTTTCTTGGCTAGCAGGCTTTTTTTGTTTCAGTATTTTGATTATATCGTCCCATTTTTTCCTGGCCCGTAATATTTCTGTTAAGAAATATGCAGAGGATCTAATGGTGATTTCCTTATATGTGACTTGATGCCTTTCTCTTGCTGCTTTTAGAATTCTCTCTTTCCCTTTGACTTTTTACAATTTGATTTTATGTGCCTTGGAGAGGACCTTTTTGGGTTAATCTATTTAAGGATCTTTGACCTTCCTGAATCAGAATGATCGTATCTCTCCCGAGTCTTGTGAAGTTTTCAATTAGTATTTATATTAAATACATTTCCTGTGCCTTTCTCTATCTCTTCTTCTTCATGACTCCCATAATGCAATTTTTTTATTTGTTCACTCAATTGTGTCCTATAAGTCCCATAGGCTTTCTTCATTCTTTTGTCTTATTTGTATTATTTCCTCTGAATGTGTTATTTCAAAAGATTTGCCTTCAAATTTAGAATTTCATTCTTCTATTTTGTCTAGTCTGTTGTTGAGGCTCTCAATAGTATTCTTTAATACATTGTGTTCTTCAGCTCCAATATTTCTTTTTTATTATATTTATCTCTTTGTTGAATTTCTCATTCAAATCATGAATTGTTTTCCTGATTTTATTGAATTGTTTATCTATATTCTCTTGTATCTCATTGAATTTCCTAAAGATCATTATTTTAAATTACTTTTCAGGCATTTTGTAAGTTTTATTTTACTTTTGTTTTGTTAACTGAGTAATTTTTGTGCTCCTTTTCAAGTGTCACGTTTCCTGTTTTTCACATTTCTTGTTTCCCTACATTGACATCTGTACATTTGGTGGAACAGTTGCCTCTTCCAATTTTATGGAATACCTTTTATAAGGAAGGGTTTTTCCTGTAGATAGTTCTTAGAATGTTGGTTGGATATTGTATCTCTGCTATGGCTCTGGGAAGATACAATAGTACAGTCTATAGTTTCTTCATCTGTAATCCATGTCAGTGATGCCTGTGAGAGCTTCGGTGGCCTGGGCTATGGGAGTTGGTTGTGGCAGTGATGTAGCTTTGTGGGGATAGGCTGGTCTGCTAGTTCGCAGGTCAAGGGTACACATGTGCAGCTGGTTGGCTGGTTTGGAGGTAGGCTCACCAGATGTGGCACCACTGAGATGGTTCTTCGGCAGTGGGTGTGCATGCATGCTAGGTCCCTTAGGCAAGTTTGGCTTCCTCACTATGCAGAACTCCCTGTTTCTTGAGAGGTAGGCTACCACATGGGTTCAGGCACAAGGGTCAGGGCTGTTTCTCTGGGCCTAGGCTACAAGTAGCTGGAGTAGCAGAACTGGAGTCACCCGTGTGAGCATGGTAGCATGGTGATAGAGCCTCAGGGATGAAGGCACACAGTGATTACTGATGCTTAGGTGAGGACACGCTCTAGCAGATGTTGCTGTTCCACAGCAGCTTAGGTCATGGGGAATGGGTGATGCACAACCTGGGATCCTACTCTGGCACAATGCTACTGCGTAAAATCTAAGATTCTCAAACTGGGTTCAGGGCCTGTAAGGACTATAAGATTCTCCTGTAGCAAGGAATGAAGGTATGTGCAGTGGAAGTGGGGACTACTGGGAAACTTCTGCTTATGTTTTCCCCAAAAGAAGAAATTCCTTCTGGCTTTAAGCTGATTCCAGTGGAGGAGACAGGGTGGCAGAGGTGGGATGCTTTGCTCGCCTCTCTATGCTACCATCCTGGGTTTCTGTGTTCCACAGGCATTCAGCCATGCCCTTTCTGTACTCTGGCATACTCCTTCAGACACTTTAGTCCAAATGTAGTTGTTTTGGGGTCTTCTTGTGAGAGTGGGGACAGCACCAGGCACTTCTATTCAGTTATCTTACTGATATCATTCCCTTGCCTCTTTCCACCAAAGTTCTCTTTTTCCTTCCCTTTCTTTCTTCCTTTCTTCCTTCCTTCCTTCTTCCCTCCTTCCCTCCCTCCCCCCTCTTTCTTTCTTTCTTTCTTTCTTTTCTTTCTTTCTTCTTTCTTTTCTTTCTTTCTCTTACAGACAGGATCTCACTCTATTACCCAAGCTGGAGTACGGTGGCATGATCCCAAGATCATAGTTCACTGCAGTTTTGAATCACAGTAATCCTGAGTAGCTGAGATTACAGGTAAAAGCCGCCACACCTGGCTCCTGACTCCTAAGGAACCGCAACCTCAGCTGAAAAGCTGGAAGTCATAGACTTGGCAAGATCAAAAAGATCTTGATCATTTTGCTCATAAGGAATCAAGATCTAGCTATTATTTGTAGACTCTGTTTAGGAACTGCCTCAGTATGACAATGGATGTATCCACATAAATAATATTTCATGGTATTCTTTAGTCCCTGAAAGTCCTCCATAAGAGTATTACATTTAGAAGCACAGCTCTATTATCCCTTGTTATTTCTGGCTGTTTCTTTTTTACTAAACTGTCTACTTACCACATTCAGAACTCAAACCATTTAACTTTTTATTCAGTTCCATAATGAGAAAGCCACAAAGATCTCACTTGTCAATAGTCTACTTAATAAAACAAATGGTCTTATATTGATGTCTTTTATTATAAGAGAAAATCCCAATATATGCTGAAAACAACTTTAGAATATTTTCAACCATCCAGACTTCCCTGTCAACTTGTATTAAAAAAGGGAGATTCAGGTTTTCAATTACAGCCAGTGCTCCAGGCTCCCACACCATCAAACAAGTGTTTAGTCTTAATAGCTATCCTGTCAGAATGCATCTCTACCAACTTCATTCAACTCCCCCCAGCTATTTCTCACCTACCCCAAGTTTGAAGTCAATTTAGGGATGCTTCTCAGTACTTTTCAACTCTGAACAAAACTGTCACAACCAAGTATCTGTCACATCTACAAAGCTTTGCACATGTATGTGTGTGGAGAATGAGGGTAATGATTACCTTTGTGTTCTCATTTAAATCATATAGAGTATTGTAAATAGAAAGGCTTAGGTGTTGCTTTGTGGTTGTTTTGTTTTGTTTTGTTTTGTTTCGTTTCACTGTCGGGACCAGAGAAGGAGACAGTAATATGCTTCCAGGCTTTTTCCAAGGTCGATCTCTACATTCACCACTCATTAGAGACATTTTCCCCTCAAACAAAAGGGATTTCCTCCTAAAGAATACATAAAAATGGAGCAGCAAATAAAAGGAGATCTCAAATCAGTCTTCTATCCCAGTACTTCTCAAAGTTTAATGTCAGAACAGATCGTCCGCAGAGCGTGTTAAAATGCAATGCCGTTTCCGCACATCTGTGATGGAGTCTGAGATTCTGCATTTCCAGCAAACTTCCAGGTGAGCTTCATGCGGCTCATCTGCAGATCATGTATTGAGTAGCAAGATGCTCACCCTATCCCCAAAATACTCTACTCATTCCTGTAAAGGAGCCCATATTTGTCACTACAGATGGATATGGCTTTTGTCACCTTACTTATTCCTTTCCCCCTTACATTTCTCTTCTTTTGCTAAACATTGACAAATTATTTATTGTGTGCTTTTCCATATATCCATTTATCTATTATTGCTGATTATTACCTGTGCTTTTAAAAATAACATTAATTTTATTGGAAGATAAGAAATTCCTGCACTCCAAATAAATTATTTAGTTCTTTATACCCTGTGAGTCTGAAAAATATCTTCTAGTCCCAAAATACAGCTGCCCATCCAGAGCTGGAGAAATCCAAAACTCTGCCCAAGAGAACAATATTCTTAGTCTCCTAGGCAATTAAAAGAAATATCGCAAGAGCTTTCCTGTCTTGTCGCTAGAAACACATAATTTCTAGAAGAAAAGGTTAAAATATTTCTCATCTTGACTCGCCTCCTAGCTAGTGTATAAGTGAACAGATTTTCCAGGACAGTTCCAAGTTCAAGGTTTTTCTGTCTCCTTAATCCATCAAAAATGCCTCCTTAAAATCAGTGTTTTTTCACCCAAAGGTACTGCTTCTCACATCTAGATGCATGAGAAATATCTTTTTCATGTGCTCTGAGGCTTGTTTCAGAACACTCTTAGATTTAAGAGGGAGTAAATATTTTCAGCCAGGGCACCCTTACAACTAACCCCTTTTCTACAGTTTCATTCTCTGAAAAATCCATAGTCAACTGAGGGAGGCACGAAAGGAGTTCCCACCCTAACTCATTAGATCCACACTTAGGGGGATTTGTTTCAAACATATATCTCCCACTTACATCAAGAGAGGGCTTCCAAAGGCTTTTCAAAGAATGCTTTCTTTCCCAACTCCTTTAATTCATCATAAAAGTGTCTACAGAGTCAGTATAATAATGAGGTTATACCCATACTATTAAAAGAAAAAGCTGCTAACCTATCTTGACAGCCAGATCCCACAGACTTTTAGATCAGTGAAGACCTGCGATACTGTTCTAGTAATGCCACTGACCAGCAGCATGAACTCTGGAAAAGGACTTACCTCACTGAGGCCTCAGTGTACTCATTAAGTGTTGTGAGAATTAGATGCATGTGGGGGATTTACTAAAGCTAGAAGCTGGCAGAGGGTAAGCGGTCAGTGAAGTTAGCTATCATATTCTCTGTGTCTCTGCTTCTGTATCTGAAAACAAGGATGGTAGATGGTTCTGCCAAATAGGGTAAGAGAGGTAGTCCCTACCTCATAAAGTTATGGAGATTAAATGCCTTAATTTATGTATGTTTATGTAATGCACTTAGAACACTGTCTGGCACATAGTGCTATATAAGTGTTAACTCTTTATTAGTCCATTTTAATATTGTTAATAATGATGATAATTATCACAGAGCCCCTTGTGAGCATAGGATTATAATACCTGACTGCATTAAGCTCCAACTGCCCATGGCGGAACCTCTTGAGTATTTGAACCCAGCAGAGCTAGCTGATCGTTCGGGGTAAGCATGTGCCCTAGTGCAGTAGCTCTCAACCCTTACACTTCACAACCTAACTATAAGGTTCCCACCATGGCTGATCTCGAGTTAGCAACTTTATTTCACTTAACACAGAGTTGGGAAGAGATGTGCATAATGAGTTCTTGCAAAAAGGTGTGAACTAGCTCCAGTACACCGTTGGTGCTCATGAAACATTTCTTAGATGCACAAAATGACTTTAAGTCTGGAATTGGAAGACAAGCAAGAGGAATGCCATTTCGTCTCATCAACAAATATTTATCGGTAAGATTAATCATGTACATAACAAAAGCAGATTCTGGATTTGGATATGGTTCATGACACCTGAACTCAGAAACAATAAATATGAACAGTGTCTCCCCTTTACCCTCTTGCCTTTCTCATATATTTTGTCTTCTCTCAAGTACCGAAGGGCAGGACTCTACAAGGTGTAGCACCTTGTCTATGCAGCCTTTGCATTTTCATCCCTGGTCACTAATAGGTGGGGCATAGGTGCCATCCTCATCTTTTGCCTTCAAATAGATTGAAACAAGATCTTGACATTTTGCCCATCCTCAGGTCTCTAGCATTAAAATTACTATTTTATTAGTCTGTGCGACTACTTGTAACAAAAGTTTTTGTGATTTGCATTCAGGCTAGCGAGTACCACAAATCATGTGTGTCAGAAGCCATGACAAGAGTAGGCACATGCAGGAGAATGATCATTGAGCTAGTGCAAGCCCTCAAGGAGAGGCTGGGAAACCAGGCTGCTAGAAGCAAGATGCAAGGCAGAAAGCTGATACACCAAAAGACTGAGAAGTATCCAACAGAAATAATGGAGCTGGACAAGACGTCAAAGTCCTGTGGCTCAGGCCCTTTATCTATTTCCTGCCAAAGGTAAGAATGTCAACGTAGTGGGTCCTGCAGCCAGAGGCAGGAGATGGGGCCAGGGTAGGGAGGAGGAGATCAGTGCAACCCCGCTAAGGTGACAAGAAATGTTTTCATATCTGCTTCCAGAGACTACTGTAGTTTGTTGAAACTACAAAGAACTCTCTGTCAAACTGGTAAGCAGTGGTGCTCCTTTGTATCTGTCCCCATTCCACTTGCTACTTTCATCTATTCTTTTCACTACACCCTGTTGAAACTTTTGCTTTGTGAAAGTGTTAAGAGGATGAAAAACAACTTAACAACTGGGAGAAAATACTTGCAAAACCCATATCTGAAAAAGTTAACTACTTCAGTAGTAGAGTCCTTGAACTCTTAGTTCAGTCTCCACTGGATTGAGATACAACTTGACTACAAATGATGCCATTTTATATAACCACATTACCAAATCAAAAGCAGGGTATTTAAATTGGTACCAAGCTGGTAAATCGACTTCATACCTTAAACAGAGTATATAAGGGATTCTCAAAAGCGAAAAGAAAGCAATATAACTATAAATTGTGGAAAAGACATGAATAGACATTTTGCCAAAGAGAAGCTATGATGACAAATAAGCAATGGAACTATGTTTGACGTTAGCCATCAGGAAAACACATATTGAAACTGCAGTGAGACATCATCTACTACCTATCAGAATGGCCAAAATGAAAATAGTGACATCACCAAATGCGGGGGAGAACGCGGAGACTGGATCATTCATACGTTGCCGGTGGGGATGTAAAATGATACAGCCACTCCAAAAGAGTATGACAGTTTCTTACAAAACTACGTAATCATTTACCACACAACCCAGCAATTGCACTCTTGGGCATTTATCTCAGAGAAATAAAAGCGTACATTCATATAAAAACCTGTACATGAATTTTCATAGCAGCTTTATTCACAGTAGTTGAAAACTGAAAGCTACTAAAATATCCCTGGTACAAACTCTGGTACATATCTGTAATGGAATACTACCCAGCAACAAAAAGGAATGAAATTTTTGATATATGCATCAATTGAATGGAATTCAGGTGCATCATTCTGAGTGAATAAAAAGCCAATATCAAAAGATTACATACTATATGATTGCATTTATATAATATATAATATTATTCAATATCCTTTAAATGACAAAACCACAAAAATGGAAAATAGACCAGTGGTTGCCAGGAGACAGAGACGATGGCAGGAGATGGATGTGAATATAAAGCGCTAACACAGAGGAATTCCTTTGTGGAGACAGAACAGTCCTGTGTCTTGATTGTGATGGTAATCGCACAAATTTACAGATGAATCAAATGGCCTAGAGCTAGACATGTGTGTGCATACACACACACATAGTGTATATAAAAACTGGTGAAATATAAATAAGGTCTATAGTCTAATGATACTGCGCTAATATCAGCTTCTTGGCTTTGATGTTGAACTACAGTTATATCGGATTGCACCATTGCAGAGGTTGGATGAAGGTCTCAAGAGACTCTATTATTACTGTTGCAACATGCCATAAATCTATAATTAATTCAACATGAATAATTAGGAAAAATACTGCCCAGAAAAGATACCAAAGTAAGCACGTTTGTATACTGCTGTGAAAGGTAGATTGTTGCAATAATTAAGATTCCCACAATAATTCTTACTCTTTAATCCTGTAGGAACGTATCTTTGGGAGTTAAACAGATAGTTGTTTAAAATGCATGTGCAAAAATGTTCACAGCATTCTAGCAATGAGTTAGAAACAATCTGACTATTTAACAGTGGAGTTATGCCTAAGCTTTATCCCTAAGGTGGATTATCACGTGGGGCCAATAAAAACTACGATTTTGAAAAATATTTCCGGGTGCCATGGCTCATGCCTGTAATCCCAGCAAATTGGGAGGCCGAGGTGGGCAGATCACCTAAGCTCAGGAGTTTGAGATCCACCTGACCAACACGGAGAAACCCCATCTCTACTAAAAATACAAAATGAGCTGGGCGTGGTGGTGCACGCCTGTAGTCCCAGCTACTCGGGAAGCTGAGGCAGGAGAATCACTTGAACCCGGGAGGCAGAGGTTGTGCTGAACTGACATCACACCATTGCACTCCAGCCTGGGCAACAAGAGCAAAACTCCATCTCAAAAAAGAAAAGAAAAAGGAAAATATTTGGTATGTGTGGAAATCTCAGGTAATAATCTGGATATACAAAAATACACTATAATGCCAAAGTAAAAAAATAAAATCATGAATAAAATTCTAGAAAAAAAACATAATACTAACAAGTAGTTATATGTTATAATGTATCATATATTAGAATATATAATATATACAATGTATCTCTAGGTGGTTGGAATTTATATAATTTTTATTTCTTTAAACTTTACTACAATTTCCAGATATTAAGCAATGAATATCCATTACTTTGCAAGAAAAAAGTGTGTATGTGTGTGTATATACATACATATATATTAGATATACATATTATATATAATGTATACTTAATATAAACTATATATTATATATAATATGTGTTAATATCACAATTATATATAATGTATATTAAGTATATACACATATTATATATATATATGCTTAAGTATGATCTAGATTAGTATTTCTCAGACTTTCATGGGCTCTGATTAAAATGCAGATGGTGATTCAGAGGATCTGGAGCAGGGACTGAGATTCTGCATTTCTAACAAGCCCCACACTACGCTGATGTTGCAGGGTTCTAGCTTAGCCAAGCCCAAAATGCTTCTGAAACAATTCCGAGTAAACAGGAAACACTGTACCATTTACAACCATTTTATGGAGATATGTTATAGGAAATTGACATCATGACGGCCTCATAACAAACCTGTACCTGAACCAGATTCAGATGTGCTCTGACAAACAACAGCAGCAACTTTTGAAAAAAATTATCAGATTCTCAAAACTGACTAAGAATCTAGGGCCTCTTTTCAAGTAACCAAAAATATTTCTTTGATAAACTGTGTACAGAAAGTACTTCATGTAGCAGAACTAGAGTCTCATTCCAAAACAAACTGCAAGTGGATCAAAGAGACAATGATAATATACATCTGGAAAATATGGATGAGTATTTTCTGATGAATGAAAAAGCATCCCTACAGATAAATTCCCTGGTACTCTGTTAACTCTTTTATATGCATTATCTCATTTAATCTTCATATCAAAGTTATCAAATAGAAATGTATTGTTTTCCTCAGGTTGAGGACATTATTTCTAGTCCTCACAAACAATAATATAGGTATCACTGTCCACATTTTACAGGGAATAAAACTGAGTCATACCGAGAGAAGACAAGTGGCTCAGGGTCCCCCAGTTAGCATTTAGCGGAGTCCAGTTTCCATCTGAAAGTGACACTCCTCACCGCACTGCCTCTTTGAGAGAAAGAGCTACACATGAGCTGGACGCAAATCTAACTCTCCTGAATGCTGAAAATCATAATAAAATGTAAAAAGCAAATAATAAACTACGGAACTGTTAGTAATAAGTGCAGCAAAAGATTATCACCCTAATATATAAAGAGCTAATACAAATTGAAAGGAAAATGCTGTGACCCTAATGGAAAAATAGATTAAGGACAGGTACAGTAATACACGAAAGAGAAAATGTGTGTTTCTGTGTGTTTGTGTGCACACGTGTGTCTGATATAGATACATTATACTAAAATGAAATTGGCCAAGGCATTAGTATCTCCTAGTGATTAAAATATTACATTATTATTAATTTTTTTGAGATAGAGTCTAGCTCTGTCTCCCAGGCTGGAGTGACGTGGCATGATCTTGGCTCACTACAACCTCTACCTCTGGGGTTCAAGCAATTCTCCTACCTCGGCCTCCTGAGTAGCTGAGACTACAGGCATGTACCACCACACTGAGTTAATTTTGTATTTTCTGTAGGGACAGGGTCTCACCGTGTTGGCCAGGCTGGTCTCAACCTCCTGCCTCAAGGGATCCACCCACCTTGGCCTCCCAAAGTGCTGGTATTACAGGTGTGAGCCATTACGTGCGGCCAAACTACAAATTATTTATTCACAGTTCTATGCTTTTTGTGTTTTTCACATTGTCTGCAATGAGTACATATTACTTTTATAATATAGGAAAACTGAAACCTAGTCATTTTGGCCACAGACAACCTTGGTCTCATTGTAATTCCTAATCCCATGCTCCATTGTCCTCTGGAAGTTCTCAATGCATTTGACAAGTTTCTTTGGGACAGCATTTATTCATCAGTTCATTAATTTATTTATCCATCTAGTAAACATTTATTGAGCACATAGTAGTGTATAGGCAGGCAATAAATAGGTAAAATATGCAGATGTGGGCTTTGCACACATAAAGCTCTGTTAGACAAAGTGTATTAAACCATTCTCGCATTGCTCTAAAGAACTACCTGAGACTGGGTAATTTATAAAGAAAAGAGGTTTCATTGGCTCATGGTTCCACAGGCTGTACAGGAAGCATGGCTGCAGAGGCCTCAGGAAAGTTACCATTATAGCGGAAGGTGAAGAGGAAAGAGGCATGTCTTACGTGACCAGTGCAGGAGGAAGAGAGCAAAGGGGGAGGTGCTATACACTTTCAAACAACGAGATGTCATGAGAACTCACTGTCATAAGAACAGCAAGTGGGAAATCTGCTCCCATGATCCAATCACCTCCCACCAGGCCCCTCCTCCATCACTGGGGATTACAATTCAACATGACATTTGGGCGGGGACACAAATCCAAACCATATAGCAGACCTTAAACAGATTGCATGATTAATTCATCATTCATAGCGCCTAAGATTCCCGGATCTGTTACAGATGGTAATCTGTACTCCGCTTGGTCCTATCATCACTATATCTATATAGGCTGTGTTAAATATCCACAGCATACTGAATTATCTATCTACCAGTCTTCAGTGAGAGGGTGATGTCTTATGGGATAAAAGAGCAAGGCATTTAAGACAGACACTGTCTCCAGTTACTTTTTTCATTGAATTTTTACTGATATAATTGTAGTTGCATATGCAGTTGTAATAAACAATACAGAGAGATTGTATATATCTTTTGGCCAGTTTCCCCCAATGGTAATGTTTTGCAAAACTATGGCAAAATGGGATACTGATATTAATACAATCCAGTTATCTATATTTACCCAGTTTTATTAACTTGCACTCACTTGTGTGAGTGTGCACATGTGTGTACTTAGTTCTATGCATTTTTATCAACTTGTAGGTTTATGTGACTACCACTACAATCAAGATGCAGAACAGTTCTATAACCCAAGGATTTTTTGTTCTGTCCATTTATAACCGCACCCATTTTTCTCCTTTATCCCCTTCCCTCACACCTCCATCCCTAACCCCTAGCAGCCACTAATCTGTTCTTCAGAATATATAAATTGGCAAAAACATAAAGAGACATTTCAGGAAATAAGGCTTACAGATAACAAACACATAAAAAGGTATTAAAAATTATTTGCCACAAGGGAAATGCAAATTGAAACCATAATGAGATATCAGAATGGCCAAAATAAAAAATAGTGTCAATACCAAATGCTGGTAAGGGTGCAGAGAGGCTGGATCACTTATGCAATCCACTGATGGTAGAAATGTAATATGATACAGCCACTGTGGAAGAAAGAGTGGCAGTGTCTTACATTAAACATGCAGTTATTACACACCCTAGCAATCGCGCCCTTGGGAATTTACCCCAAGGAAGTGAAAATTTAAGTTCACACAAAAATCTGTTCATAGCAGCTTTACTTGTAATAGCCCAAAACTAAAAACCTCGGATATCTTTTAGCAGATAAATGGATTTTAAAAACTATGGTCCATCTATACCATCGAATTCTACTCAGCAATACATACGTCTTGGATGAAATTTCAGGGCATTATGGTTAGTGAAAAAAAAAAGCCAGTCCCAAAAGGTTATATATTATTCCACTTATAAAACATTGTTAAAATGTAATACATCATAATTAATTTTTTTTTCAGTTTGATTCTCCTCAGGCCCTTTGACAAAATCGGCTTCTTTAATCAATAATTCAGATTATTTTGGCAGTCTCTAGCAGTGCATTAGTTTCAAGCACAAGAAGTGTGCCATATTTGGTTATCAAATCCAGCTTGCTATGATCTATACACAGTGTAATTGTACCATATCGTTTCAAGGGGCAGAGATAATGCTAAATAACTATTTCCAATTTACAGCTGAAGAAACTGAGGTTTAAAGAGGTTAGAGCCTTCGCCAAGATGACACAAGTTCCTAGTGCAGAGCCAGGATAAGGGCCATGAGATGTCCTCGCTCTCTGTCCAGGGTTCTCTGTTTCACTCCACCACTTCTCATTGGGTGTGGTGCCATTGTTTTCACTGTTTTCCTTACATTGCCAAAGGCATTTTCTTACTTTTTCACAGAAGCCTCTGCTCCTGTCAATTAGGATCCCTGCTAGAGATGCCAATTGAAAAACAAAAAAAAACGTACAGTACAGCCTTGCTCACTATGCTTAATTAGCCATGGTGATCATGATAGTAATCACGATGATGATGATTATCACAAGGACGGTGCCAAGCACTATTCTAAATGCTTCACATGTATTAGCTCATTTAATCCTCAACTGTATGAAGTGAATGCACGGAGTTTTGTATTTATGTTGCTTTTTTCACTTATCTATATGCTGTGTGGCACTGGTGTTCCCCACCGTGTAGGGACAAGAGGTTAGGAAAGACTCCCTTGGGGTCATGGGGTTTTAATCGAGTATTTGCTCCCACAGCCCCTGAATCACTGCATAAGACCTGTGTGTCTTCAAAAGGGAGTAGATGTTCATGACAATTACAATCAGAAACCTGTATAAGGTAGATACATGAGGTGATGCCAGCAATTTCTATTCCTTCTTGGAGGGACAGTTGTCTGAATATAAGGCAGGAGCACAGTGCTAGATTTGAGAGCCCAAGCTCTACCACTTCTGAATACAGGATCTTAGGCAAGACATTCATTCCTTCTGAGACTCAGTTTCTCCAGCTGTACAACAGGGATAATGACACTCACCTTGGTGGATTGCTGAGAGAATTAGAAATAATGTATGTAAGCCTTGCCACCTCAAAGGCTAATATTGGTATGATCCTCTTTGGTTCCTGGAAAGCCAGTAGTGTGCAGCCACTCATTCATTTGTCAACACAATTTGGTACCTTTTCTGCTTAGTATAAGACTTTTCCCTGGAGAGTGCTCTTCCTTAAGAAGAGCACCTGGAACCAACTCCAAAGTTCGAGGATATTATTTTTTGATTAATTAACTTTTTAGTTTCAAGGGTACATGTGCAGATAGGTTCTATAGATAAATTCCATGTCACGGGGGCTTGGTGTATATATTATTTCATCACTGAGGTAATAACCATCGTTTCCAATATGTAGTTTTCAATTCTCACCCTCCTCTTACTTTGCACACTCAGACCCCAATGTCTATTGTTCCCTTCTGTGTCTCCATGTTGTATTAGGTCATTTTCACACTATTATAAAGAACTGCCTGAGACTCCGTAATTTACAAAGGAAAGAAGTTTAATTGACTCACAGTTCAGTATGACTGGGGAGGCATCAGGAAACTCATAATCATAGCAGAAGGCGACGGGGAAGCAAGGCACCTTCTTCACAAGGCAGAAGGAGATCAAGAGAGTGTGGGTGGGATGGCCACTTGCTTATAAAACCATCAGATCTCATGAGAACTCACTAACTGTCACAAGAACAGCATGGGGGAAACCACCTCCATGATCCAATTACCTCCACCTGGTCCTGCTCTTGACATGGGGATTATGCGGATTAGAATATTTTGAGTGGGGACACAGGCAAATCACATCATTCCACCCCTGGCCCCTCCAAAATCTCATGTCCTCACATTTCAAAACACAATAATGCCTTTCCAACAGTCCTCCAAAGCCTTAACTCATTCCAGCATTAACCCAAAAGTCCAAGTCCAAAGTGTCATCTCAGACAAGGCAAGTCTATGAGCTCATAAAATCAAAAGCAAGTTAGTTACTTCCTATATACAATGAGGGTACAATTACTGGGTAAATACACATATTCCAAATGGGAGAAATTGGCCAAACTGAAGGGGCTATAGGCCCCATGCAAGTCCAAAATCCAGAGAGGCAGTCAAATCTTAAAGCTCCAAAATGATCTCATTTGACTCCATGTCTCACATCCAAGTCACGCTCATGCAAGAGGTGGGCTCCCATGGCTTTGGGCAGCTCTGCCCTGTGGCTTTGCAGGGTACAGCCCTCTTCCTGGATGCTTTCATGGGCTGGTATTGAGTGTCTGTGGCTTTTCCAGACACACAGTGCAAGCTCTCAGCGGATCTACAATTCTGGGGTCTAGAGGATGGTGGCCCTCTTCTCACAGCTCCACTGGACAGTTTCCCACTGAGGACTCTGGGTGGGGTCTCTGACCCCACATTTCCCTTCCACACTGCCCTAGCAGAGGTTCTCCACAAGGGCTCTGCCCCTTCAGCAGACTTCTGCCTGAGCATCCAGCCATTTCTATACATGCTCTGAAATTTAGGCAGAGGTTTCCAAAGCTCAGTCCTTGTCTTCTGCACACTCTCAGGCCCAACACTACGTGAAAGCTGCCAAGGCTTGAGGCTTGCACCCTCTGAAGCAATGGCCTGAGCTGTATCTTGGCCCCTTTTAGCCATGGCTGGAGCTGGAAAGGTTGGGACGCAGAGCACCAGGTCCCAAGGCTGCTCTTGCACAGAGCATCAGGGCTCTGGCCCTGGCCCATGAAACCATCCCCACCCCCCACTCTAGGCCTGTGATGGGAGGGGCTGCCACAGAGGACTCTGACATGCCCTGGAGACATTTTCCCCATTGTCTTGACCATTAACATTTGGCTACCCATTAGTTATGCAAATTTCTGCAGCTGTTTTGAATTTCTCCCCAGAAAATGGGTTTTCTTTTCTATCACATCATTAGGCTGCAAATTTTCCAAGCTTCTATGCTCTGCTTCCCTTTTAAACATAAGTTCCAATTCCAAACTGTGTCTTTGTGAATGCATAAAACGGAATGCTTTTAAGAGCACCGAAGTACCCTCTTGAACACTTTGCTGCTTAGAAATTTATCCTGCCAGATACCTTAAATCATCTCTCTCAAGTTTCAAGTTGCACAGATATCTAGGGTACAGGCAAAATGCGGCCCATCTATTTGCTAAAACATAGCTAAAATCACCTTTCTTCCAGTTCCCAACAAGTTCCTCATCTCCATCTGATACCACCTCCACCTGGACTTCATTATCCACGTAACTATCAGCATATTGGTCAAAGCCATTCAACAAGTCTCTAGGAAGTACCAAACTTTCCCACATCTTCCTGTCCTCCTCTGAACCCTCCAAACTGTTCCAACCTCTGCCTGTTATCCAGTTCAGGAGTCTCTCCCATATTTTTGGGTATCTTTATGGAAGTACCCCACTACTTCAGTATCAGTTTACTGTATTTGTTCATTTTCACGTCGTTATAAAGAACTGCCCAAGACTGGGTAATTATAAAGGAAAGAGGTTTAATTGACTCACAGTTCAGCATGGCTGTGGAGGCCTCAGAAAACTCACAGTCATGGCAGAAGGTGAAGGGGAAGCAAGGCACCTTCTTCACAAGGTGGCAGGAAGGAGAATGAACAAATAGGGGAAATGCCAGACGCTGATAAAACCATCAGATCTTGTGAGAACTCACTACCACAAGAACAGCGTGGAGGAACCTCCCCCACAACCCAATTACTTCCACCTGATCCCACACTTAACACATGGGAATTATGGGGATTACAATTCAAGATGAGTGTTTGGGCAGGGACACAGGCAAATCATATCACATGTGATTGGGCTCCCACTTACAAGTAAAAACGTTTAGCTCCCACTTACAAGTAAAAACATTTAGCTCCCACTTACAAGGAAAAAAATGTGGTATTTGGTTTTCTGTTTCTGTGTTAGTTCAGTTAGGATAATGACCTCTATGTCCAACCATGTTTCTCCAAAGGACATGATCTCATTCTTTTTTATGGCTGTGTATTCTTTCATTGTGTATATGTACCTTACTTTCTTTATGCAAGCCGCAGTTGATGGGCATTTAGGTTGATTTCATGCCTTTGCTACTGTGAATAGTACTGCAATGAACATACATATGAATTTGTCTTTATGGTAGAACAGTTTATATTCCTTTTGGTATATACCCCATAATGAGATTCCTGGATTGAACGGTAGTTCTAAGTTCTTCGAGAAATTTCCAAACTGCTTTCCATGGTTGGTGAACTAATTTACATTTCCACCTATTACAAACCAATAGCCAACATCATATTGAATGGGCAAAAGCTGGAAGCATTTCCCTTGAGAACTAGGACAAGAGGATGCCCACTGTCACCACTCCTATTCATCATAGTACTGAAAGTCTTAGCCAGAGCAATCAGGCAAAAGGAGATTATTTTTTTTTTAAGGCCCACAATCCTGCTGCATCAATTCCGTGATGGTACTTGCAGTATGCAAAGTTGATTGGAGAGGGCTGGATGTTAGGTGCTCCTTTTTGCTTTAGCTGCATCATTTTATTTTTTTGTGTTCTCTCTAGTCTGTTTTAGGCTGCTGTTGTTGCTCTTAGTCTTAAGCAGTTCCAGAAGACTCTGCCGTTTCCTGGTCCTGATCTTAAACTCTACCTTCTTCCACAGCATCTTTCCAAAGACTTTGCTATAGTTGTTTGTTGCTCACCTATATCTTCCACATCGGTTGGTCCATCTTCTATTGACATTACTTCCTCAAATTCCCTTTATGTATTTTAAAGAGTTTCAGCCATGTTGCTGATTCATGTGACATTTGTTAAGCACCTACTTGGAGCCACATAGCAGTGAGGACACAGTGGTGAACCCAGGTGGACAAAAACTCTGTCCTCATGGAGCTGGTAGTCTAGTCAGAAAATCTACCAAATTTATATTATCAATTTGGTTGAAATTCAAAGCAATAGTATATTGTTTATTATTTTGAGAATACTCTACATTTGAGGGAAATATTATAATTTAGTGGTCAATGCTAAAGCTTTACTTGAGTTCCCAATTTCCACAGTCCTGCTGGATGCCAAGCATATTCTGTCCTGTAGCTTCTGCCCTAGCATCTGGAGTCAGTACCTTGAGAACCAAAAGGGGAAGAACAGAGAACACTTTCTCCTTCCAAATCTCCTGCCAATGAATCACTCACCACTTGCCTTTCCAGTCCCTACGTGGCCTGCTTTTTGCTCTGTACTCTGACTCAAGCACCCTCAGTTAGGTACCTGCCACACCTCTTGCATCTGTGTATTAGGCTTTGCTGTTTCAGCTCTTCAACCTTTCCAGTCCCCCTTGCACAGGCTGACTTGTCCTAATTTGGGTCCCGTATGACCCTGCAGCCCTTCAGTTTTGTGTGAAGAGAGCTTACTGTTGGCACTACTTGCGGACTCCCAACCCAGGGCCTTAAACGTTGGTTCCACTTTTGTGACAGGCAGATCTTTTTTCTTGTGAAGATCATCTTTTTGGTAATGAGCCTCAGACACGTATTAATCAAAATAGGATTATACTGCTGAATAAATGCTTTAGCCCAGAGGTGACTTATATTACTTTCACTCACAGCAAATTGGCTAGAACAAGTCACAAGACTTCATCTAATTTCAAGTACACTCCTCCAAAGTACTCACAAGGTTAGAAGAGCCAGATACGAGTGAGCACTAGAAATCTCTGTCAAAATACCCAACAGTGAACTAGATATATCTATTTTCTTATCTCAAAGACATATAAACTTGAATATGTCCAAAACAGAACTCTCATTTACAGCATTGCTCCAGACTCATATTTTCTCTGCTTCCAGCCTTGCCATTCTCATATGCAGCAAAATAGTTTTCACCATACATTCATGAAATTCTTTCTGAAACACAAATCTGACTGTGTCATTCCCATGCTTAAAACACTTCAGTGGCTCCCTGTTGCTTACAGCATACAATTTATGCTTACAGAATAAAATTCAGCAATGACATTAAGGCCATTCATGATCTGGTCCTTACCACCCCTCCAGTCTCATCTCTTTCTACTTTCCTCATGGGGCTGATACCACCCATTCCAAACTCCTTATAATTCCTTGACTCGGTCACATTGCGTCATATGTCCACATTGTTGCACACGCTGGTATACCCTTTCCTGCCATTCCCTACAACGTCCTTCTTATCTGACTCACTTCTTACCTTTTAAAACTCAGTTCAACAATCTACTCCTTGATGAAGCCTTTTCTGAAATCCTGTGCTTACTTCATTTAGCAGTTGGCATGTTACATGTGCAACTCTATTAAATTAGAGATTCCTGTAGCTCCATCACTACATAGTGGAAAGTATAGTTAAACCACCCAGAAAAAATAGTATAAAAATTCTATTATTTATTTTAGTCTCTCAAAAGACTTGAATTAGGATCCCATCAAAATTCTCAAGTTAGTGGTAAAGGAATATTCTTGGTTTCCATCTTTCTTTCCTCCCCACTTTTCTTGCCTTTCACGCTCTTTATACCTCTCACTCACCAACCTCCTTCTCCCCTTGCTAGGGAACTCTACCCTCTACCCTTCGCCTTTACTGTGTATTTCTCCATTCTTCTCTCCTCCAGAGATTTTATCTATAAATTGACTTTATACTTTTAGTTAAATAGGTTAAGTCCTTCCCTGCTTTTCTCTTCAATCTTGTCTTCCTTTTCCTATTCTCTGATTCTGTATCCCACAATCATAGCAGAAATAAACTGTCCTCACCAGACATGGCAGCTCACGCCTGTAATCCCAGCTCTTAGGGAGGCAGAGACAGAAGGACAGCTTGAGTCCAGGAGTTCGAGACCTACCTGGGCAATATAGCAAGATCCCGTTCCCTACAAAAAGAAAAAAAAAAAGACAACAAAGAAATAAACTGTCGTCAAAAGGCAGAGACAATTGGGTTGGCATGTACATGGCCTTCTCTGAATGGCTAGGGGAAAGGAAAAAATTTGGGAACACTCACTTCAATGTGTGTAATATTATTCCATCACATTTATTTGTGAGCTTCTTGAGAGAAGTCACAAAGTCTTAGTAGACTCGGTAAGTATTTGTTAAATGCATGGATGGATGGATGACTGAATGGAGATATTAACAAATAAATCAACAAATGACAGATTTCTGACTCCTGTTTACCTTTTCATTCCCTTGTCAGGTAGTAAACACTATATCTACTACAAACAAGAAACTTTCAAAAATCAGTTTCTCATGACATGAATCTAAAAACCCAAAAACTCTATTTCAAATAGATAAATGGTATGATTTTCCCTGCAGCCTCCATTGGGCCCTTTTACAACTTGTCATTACTGAGTGTCCACTGGGGAGACATACAATTGTAACACCTTCCTTTGATAGAAACTATCATCGAAGAACTTCCGGAAAAAGTCATATGAAGGCAAAGAACATTGAGTCCAGAGTTCATGATTGTCATATCATTTCCACATCCAAGGATGTATGCTTTGTAACATCAAGGATGCCAGGTCACAGAAGGCAGACTGATATGTCCTATAATTCAGTGATTAAAAGCTTAAGTACAGACAAATCAGGAAAGGCAGACAAGAGTAAATCAATCTATGCATGAAAGAAGTAAGTTCACAGTCCATGGAAATAAGGACCCTAAGCTAAAAGATCTGTAATTTAGGCAAAAACATCTGCACAATAATAAAACCATTCCATTTATTGAGAATTTAGCTCTTTATCCAGATCTGCACTGTCCAATATGGTAGCTAGTAGCTGATATGTGGCTATTTAAGTGTAAATGTAAGTTAAATTAAATTTAAAATTTAGCTCATTAGTTTCACTAGCCATATTTCAAGTGCTTAATAGCCACATGTGGTTGGTGGCTGCAAATTGGATAGAACAGCCCTAGAGCACTTTCATTAATGCAGAAAGTTCCACTGGACAGTGCTGCTTTTAACCGCGCTAGGCACTTTACATAATTCAGTTCTTAAGGCACCTATATGAAGCAGGCACCACTGTGAGCCCCATTTTACAAATGGGGACACTGAGATTAAGACAGTGAAGAGCTTGATAAAAGCCACACAGTCTGAGAACACCAGAAATGAGAATTCAGCCAGGTCTATCCAATACTTTTCAGGCAATGACACTATGTGCATATCTTTCTGTTGCTGTAACTGACTTCAGAGCATAGATTTGCCTGAGCTCAAAAGTTAAAAAAAAAAAAAAAAAAAAAAAAAAACTAGGTTTTTGTTTGTTTGTTTCAAGATGGTCTACTAGATGCAGCCAGGAAGTGCCACTCCTGCTAAGATACCGAGTTTTTGACTAAACCAACATAATTTGAAGAGATCTTCAGAGAGAAAATGCCAAATATGGATGGAGAAAAGACTCAGACACAGAGGCTGAAGAAGGTGAAAGCTGGGAACTCCACATGCAGAACCTGAACACTGGAGCTGGTTCCTAGCCCTGAATGGCTATTGAGGAAGGAATGTGTGAAGGGACTGGGGGGATGCTTGCTCTTGCCATAGACCTCTGGGATCCTAGCTGCAGAGGACCCCACACCCACCACAGACATTTGAGCTAACAGGGAATTTCCTTGGGGCTTAGAGAGAGATCGGGCTTCAGCAGTGATTTGGTTTGGCTATGCCCCCACCCAAATCTCATCTTTAAGTGTAGTTCCCATAATCTCCACATGTCATGGGAGGGAACCCAGTGGGACATAATTGAATCATAGTGGTGGTTATCCCCATTTTTTTCTCATGATAGTGAAGGAGTTCTCATGAGATCTGATGGTTTTTTAAGGGGATTTTCCCTCTTTGCTAAGCACTTCTTCTTCCTGCTGCCATGTGAAGAACATATTTGCTTCTTCGTCCACCACGATTGTAAGTTTCCTGATGCCTTCCCAGCCTGCGGAACTGTGAGTCAATTCAACCTCTCTCCTTTGTCAACTACCCAGTCTCAGGCAGTTCTTTGTAGCAGCATGAGAAGGGACTAATACAAGCAGGTACAGAGTCAGGGACCTTTGTGCACAGGAAAGTTCCAGTGGAACATGGCCACAGGCACGTATTCCCTTAGACTCCCCGTCTCATCCGAGAGGCTCTGGCCAAAGCTAACTACTCAATGGGGAGGAAGCAAGGCTAGCTTTCTTGTGGGACTGGGTCATGTCTGTGTTGCAGGTCCACTTGCCCGCCTACCCTTCTCAGGGCTCCTGCCTGGCCGCCCCACAGGAGTGTGCCAACAGTACAACCTCTGCTGCCCAGGCTGGGTGCTTTGCTCCACCTGAGTGCATTCTGGCAGCCTGAGAGCCCTTTGGATACCCCAGCACACTTGGAACCCAACCCCGTGAGTCCAGAGGAGGAAGGCACAAGCAGGTCCTGGTGCTCCAGAGCTGCAGCCCATGGCTTGGGAGTGCCCAGCCAGGATCTGTGACCAACACTTGAGAAGGGAAGGATCCCACACTCTCAGAAAACTGAGATGGGTGAGTGGCGCGGGTTCGTGGCCTGGTGTGGGACCTGGATGTGCCTCTCTCCACAGGGCTGGTCAGGTAAGGGTATGGCCTATCTCCCTATTGGACCTCTGCCCCAGGGGACCCAATAGCCTGAAACATCTAATGAGCAAACGACAAAACACACACAAACACACATACAAGCACAGTGCCAGTGATCAGAGGTGGCTCCCCCAGAGCCCAGGACCTGGTAAGAAGGTCACCTCTCTCCTTTTTGCACTGCAGAGCACAAATGGAAATTGGAAGATACACACAAAGGAGCCACGCAGCTAAGAGCCTATCTACTGCCCGCTAGTTTCCAGCGCCATCTACTGGATCGTAGCCTAAGTTACAACACCAAAGAACACTGCTGATTCTCCCCACTGTGATACAAAGGGTAAAAATTCAACAACAGAGACCCTGTACAGAGAGCCTCAGTAACCAGAATAGCATGGTTGTAGTACAAAAACAGACACATAGACCTATGGGAAGGAATAGTAAATTCAAAAATAAACTGCACAACTACAAGCATCTGATCTTCAACAAGGCTGACAAAAACTCAATAAGGAAGGGACTCTCTATTCAATAAATGGTGTTGGGAGAACTGGCTAGCCATATGCAGAAGATGGAATCTGGACCCTTTCTTTACACCATATACTAAAATCCACTCAAGATGGATTAAAGACTTAAAATGTAAAATCTAAAAGTATGAAAACTATGGAAGACAACCTAGGAAACACCATTCCGGACATAGAACCTGGCAAAGATTTCACAATGAATATGCCAGAAGCAATTGCAACAAAACCAAAAATCACAAAAGGGACCTAACTAAACTAAAGCGCTTCTGCACAGGAAAAGAAACTAGCATGAACAAAGTAAACAGACAACCTACAGAACGGGAGAAAATATTTTCAAACTACGCCATGTGATTAAGTTCTAATATCCACAATCTATACGGAACTTAAACAAATTTATAAGCAAAACTCAAACAACCCCATGAAAAACTGAGCAAAGGCCATGTACAGACATTTCTCAAAAGAAGACATACAAGAAGCCAACACAGAAAAAATGCTCAGCATCATTAATCATCAGAGAAATGCAAATCAAAACCGCAATGAAATCAAATCTCACACCAGTCAGAATGGCAATTATTAAAACATCAAAAACAAGAGATGCTGGTGAGGCTGCAGAGAACTAAGAATACTTATATACCTTCAGTGGGAAGGTAAATTGATCCAGCCACTGTGGAAAGCAGTCTGAAGATTTCTCAAGGAACCTAAGGAGAGCTAGCATTCGACCCAGCAATCCCATTACTGGGTATATACCCAAAGGAAAATAAATCATTCTACCAAAAAGACACATGTACTCATATGGTCATCACTGCACTACTCACAAGAGCAGAGACATGAAATCAACCCAGACGCCTACCGATGGTAAATTGTATAATAAAAAAATGGTACATATACACCATGAAATATTACGGAGCCATAAAAAAGAATAAAGTCATGTCCCTTGCAGCAGCATGGATGCAGTTGGAGACCATGATCCTATGCGAATTAACATAGGAACAAAAACCGAAATACTGCATGTTCTCACTTCTAAGTGGGAGCTAAACACTGAACACATATGGACATAAATTTTGGAACAATAGACACTGCAAACTACTAGAGCAGGGAGGGAGGGAAAGGGGCGTGGGCTGAAAAACTACCTACTGAGTACTATGCTCACTACCTGGGTGATGCGATCTGTATCCTTAACCTTAGCACCATTCAATATTCCCATGTACCAAACCTGCACATGAACTCCCATATAGAAAATAAAATTGAAATTCAAAATAAAAACTAGGCACAATGATCTGCAGTTAGAGAGTTTCTAACATAGTTAATGCTTATGAGTTTCAATGAAACATATTTTTGAAATGATAGTATCTTTAATTTTTTTTTCTCTTTGTTAGGGCCAAGACCACCTAAGTTCAAATTCCTGCTCTGCTACATACTAGCTATGAGACTTTGGGTAAGTTAATCTCTGCAAAATCTATAAAATTGGGATGATAATGGTATCTACTTCATAGGATTATTATGAAGATTAAATGAAATCATTCTGGCCAAGTGTCTAGCACACATGGATGACAGGTATTATTGTTCCAAAGCAACACATTTCCACATTGGCACATTATTTCCATGAGGAATCTCTAGAAATAACAGGTAGATTTTGACTAATTATTTTTTAATCCAGATTATTAGAAGCAAGGACTTGAAGGATACAGATCTATAGTACTCCTCCTGCTCACCCACCACCTCATTTTCAAAAGCACATTTATCAAAGGCATCTCATGCTATCCTTGGTATTCTTCCGTACGAATTAGGCTGGCAATATATGTGCCATCTGAGAGAAAAGACTATTGAGGTACATGTGGAAAAGCCATAGCATCTCCAGACATACTCTTCTATGAAAAGGGCATCTGCTGAGTCCAGAAACCCAGAATCTGCCACAAAAAACAGACCTTTATTCCTCCAGCCTCATCACTCTCTCACTGTTCCTATCCCTACTCCATACTCTATCATAGTGGCCCACCTTTCAGTGCCTCCAAGGATTCAAGTTCTTTTCTTTCTCACCACTGGGTCTTCACACACACACACACACACACACACACACACACACTGCATGACTATCATATAATACATGTAAAGTATTTCCTCAATTAATAAATGAATGAAGTAGAGTTGTGTTGATTATACTAGAATAGGAGATCAAGTCCCCTATTGGGGTGGTGGCCCAGAGAAGTCTCTCCAGAGCACAACTGGAAAACCACTGGATTAGGCTATCCCAATATTAGTCAGGGTTCTCCAGAGAAACAGAACCAATGGCACATATACAGATATATAGAAGTACATGTATTATGAAGAATTTGCTCATGCAATTATGGAGGCTGAGAAGTACCATTATCTGCCACCTACAAACTGGAGAAGGAGAAAGTAAGTGCTATAGTTCCAGTCCAGGACGAAAGCCCTGAGAACAAGGAGAGCCAATGGTGTACAGCCCCAGTTAAAACCTGAAAGCCCAACTGCTAGGACCTCTGATGTCCAAGGGCAGAGAAGATAAATGTCCCAGCTCAAGCAGAAGGCAAATTCGTCCACCCTTTGCTTTTTGGTTCTATTCAGGCCCTTGATGAAGTGGATGATGGCCACTCACATAGGTGAAGCTGATCTTTTCTCAGTCCACTGATTCAAATGCTAATCTCTTCCTGAAATATCCTCATAGACACACCCAGAAATAATGTATTACCATCTATATGGGTATCCTTTAGCCTAGTCAAGTTGATACGTAAAATTTACCATCACAATCCTTACAACCCTTCCCAAATCTACCACACTATAATCCTGTGGTAGATTCTAATAAGAAAGAGAGAAAGCAAAGTACTAATATTAGACAACAGCAAAGAACATAGCACATTTTGTGTGGTGTCTCAGAATCATTTTCATCCACTTACATTTCCCCAGAAGAAAAAAAACGGGAGCGAGAATGTGACTAGCCATGATGGGTTGTGAAAAATATATGCTGTCCCCAGGACCTGTCTTTCTTCCAGTTTGATCATTTGCATTCCATTAAGGGACTTGCATTGTGTGCGGTTAGAGGCTATTCTACAAGGCGTTCGTTGATTGGCCCTCTATATCTTATATCTGTCCATGGTCATGCCCATACCTCTGTTACTCGCCATCACATATCTAATCAGTGCCTATCAGAAGATCAAGCGGAAAAACCTTATGGATGTACAGATTTTTAAGGGATTATATATGATAGTATGAGATCCTTAACATGAACCCAGAGATAATTCTCTCTCTGAATATAAAAAGAAAAAATGATAATGAAATTATGCTCCAAAGACACTTAGCTTCTGCCAGGTTGGTTACTGAGAAAATGAAGCCTGATGAGAGGTTTGCATGGTGAAAAAAAAGTGTTTTAATTTGTGTTTCAGTCTCCTGGACTGAATTAGTAGCTGAAGATAAAAAACTAAAAGGCAGGCATCACCTGCAGTTGAACGTTTTACAACTATGAATGTTAGAAATGGCAAATCAGATAGCTCGTACAAGCCAGTGTTTTAGAGATAATGCCCTTACACCAAGACATCTTTCCCCCGAGAATCCCTTGAGACTGCTGCAAAAAATGCCCGTGCTTTTTCCAGCAATCTTTCTGGCTGCCCTCAAGAGCATTTTATAAACTGTTTTAACCGTACTAGAAATCAGAAGAGTTACAAGTGGGATTCTGAGTGCAATGGTTGTATGTATTAAAAAACATGATCCCTTCATTAAAAGTCCTCACGTATCAGTATGACCTGTCTACACTGCCATCTAGGGAATCAGGGACAGCCCATGTCTCTTAATTCTTAAGTAGAAAAGTTCTGCAATAAAGCCTTTTTCTCTCTTTGCAGAATTCCTGGCAACCAGCAGAAATTTTGAACGTCTTGTCCTCTGGGCCACTGACAAGAAAACTCACTGAACCAAAAGTAGAACGTGAGCAATTGATGGGGTAAATGATTAACATAAATAGACTTTTGAATTGAGTAAAACTATCAGAACATTCTAGTGTTGTCAAGAAAACTATTAAAAAGTAAATTTTCAAAGGAAATCTCTGAAAGTTCTTTTCAAGTGTTTATCTCTAGCTTCTATATTTTCTCTTGGTATTCATAACCTGCCTTTCCCATTGCATATATCAGTGCAAGTTCAACTAATACAAATAACAACACCTAGAGCGCCTTGTTTAACCTTATAGGGTATACATGTATGTGTGTGTGTATTCCACCAGATATATAATGAAGATTGTGTATGCCTGTATAACGTATGCCTTGAAACTTTCTGTTATTACACTATAAATCTTGGAATATATACATAGCATATGTTAATTAATAGGTATATAGCTATGTATTATTTAATGAATACAAATATAGTATATAGGCCATGTGAGAAGAGAAAGGGAAAACATGCTTTATATGTAACTTTTTAAACCACAAACTTACCTCACTAGTTCTATTTTGCTTAAGCTAATATTACAATAAATAATTATTCGGCTTTTTTGCTAAATTTTAAGAGCAGTTTTTTCTTATATTTTTGTGAAATATAGAGTTTATAAAGAAAATGAAATAACAATAAAATAAAATCCTAAGTAACCTCCACCCAGGCACACAAAAGTTCATTGCTGGTTCCTAGCAGCCCATTATGTAGTCCCCTCCCTATCATTATAATCCCTTAAAGGATGTCACCATCTTGAATCGTCTAGTGACTATTTGTTTGCCTTTCTTTATGGTTTTACAACATATACACACAGTCTCAAACATTTCAGTATAGTTTTCCCTGGTTTTGAATTGTATATAAATTGAATCACTTCATGTTTCTTTGGTGCATTGATTTTTTACACTCAGTATAATGCTTGTAAGATTCATCTATGCTATGTGTGGCTGCAGTTAATTCATTTTATGGTCATATAATATTCCATAATTTCCTTATACAATCTACTAATAGGCATTTGGTTTGTTTCTAGTTTTTGGCAATTTTGAATAATTCTATTATGACCATAAGCATGCATTGATTTGGGGCATATACATAGGAGTAAACTTTCTAAGTCATTGTTATACATCATTTTTCACTTGATTAGAAAATGGCAAATTGTCTTCCAAAGTAGTCATACCTGTTTTTACTCTCACTAAAAGTGATGTCATTTTGTTTGAATTCAGGATTTCTCACAGTCCAGCACATGTGTCTATTCTTCGAGATTTAAAATATACATAACAGCTTTCAAAGCCCCATATTAATATGCAGTTCCCAGATCTTCCATTTGTTTTTTTTTTTTTCCCCCATGTTCTTGTTTTCCTCAACTGGTATCATAACCACATGTAGCTGTGATGTTGAAGAATTGTCATTCGTTATTTTCAGCACATGTCCTAGGAAGAGACTTTTTCTGAGGAGTAAACACTGAGTCAGGTCAAGTAATGACAAGTCCTATAAATGAGCTTTTTCTAGGGGTCTCAAACAGTGACAGTTCTCTTGAGAATGGGATTTTTTGAGGAGCTATAAAACTGATGTGTCTCTGCAGTAGTTGTAAGACTAGTTTTCATAGTTCCCAGTCATTGTGAAGAAGCTAACGGTTTTCAAGGCTACCACAGGGCGGGGGAGATGAAGTTGGGAATAGGAGAAGTTTAAAAGCCACAGTCCCTGCTGTTTTTACTGGGGTTTAGCAGTGTTTCTTATGTAAACACCCATCCAATTTTTTCAAGACTTTGATTAATTTACAGAGGGCTGAAAAGGTTTATTTTGACATATTATCTGGCCAGCATTTTTACTTATTTTATGGAGGGATAAATTAATGGAGGTTCTTACTCTTCCACTCTGGACATCTCTACTTCTATTATATCATTCTAATAAATACCCTTTTCAGATGAAAGTATTTTCTAGTATTGCTAGTTTGCTAAGATTTTTAACATAAAAATGATAAATTTTAAGAAACGATTTATTTACAACTACTGAGAGTATCATGCGATTTTTCTCTTTTAATTTGTTGATATAGTGAATTACGTTGTTTGATTTTCTAAAGGTAAAGTAATCACGTATTTCTGGGATATACTATACCTTGTCATTGCTATGGCTGAAACGTTTGAACCCTCCGAAACTGATGTTGAAATAAAGTTAACATTTTAACAGTATTAAGAGGTAGGACCTTTAAGAGGTGATTAGGCCATGAGGACTCCACTCTCATGAATGAGTTAATGCTGTTATCTTCAGAGCGGGTTTACTACAAAAGGACAATTTGGGTCCCTTTTCTCTCCCTCTGTTACTGTCCTACCTTCGACCATAGGATGATCCTTGATCTTGAAATTCCCAGTCTCCAGAACTATAAGAAATAAATTTCTGTTTCTTATTGATTACCCAGTCTCAGGTATTCTGTTATACCAGCACAAAATGGACTAAGACAGCCATAATGATTTATCCTATTTATATGTTGCTGAATTCTATTTGATACTATTTGGTTGGAATTTTTTCATCTATTTAAATAAATGATATTCCTCTATATTTTTCCTTAATTTTATTGTTTTTGTCCATCAGAATCAGGAGTGTGTTCATCTCATGAAATGTTGGGGAATGTTCACTCATTTTCTGTTCTCTGGAATTTTACGCAAAACTGGAATTATTTCTTATTTGAATATTTGGTAGAACTTGCCAGTGAAGCCATATGGGCCTGGCGTTTTCTTTATGGAAAGACTTCTGATTAGTGATTCAATTCCTTTAATTGTTATAGAACTACTCAGGTTTCTAACACTTGCCCAATTAATTTTGCTATATTTTCTAGGAGTTTGCTCATTTTATCTAAATTTTCAAATTTATGGGTATAAAATTGTTCAAAAGAATTTCTTATTACTGAATATCTAGGGCATCTGTAGTGACATCTTTTTTTATTGCTGCTGATGAATATTTTACAGGACAGATACAGAAACATAAGATGTTTTCTTGTTTGTAAAAAAAACCCTTTTATTATTATAACTAAAATTTTTCTAAATATCTTACTTTTAAAATTCCTGATATTTGTGTCCAGTCTAAAGGTGAATGCTTTTGAAGTTACTGAAATCCAAGTGCTGTTTCTCAAATAAGGTATCAGAAGGAAATTTTTAAGAAAATTATTACTAGTACAAAATTTCTTGAAACACTGTTGAGTTTAAAGTTCCCCAGTCATTATTTTTTACTCAATTTTCTCATGCTTCTTCTCAATCTTCTCTTTCCCTCTACAAACCCTATATTCTAGCCATGTTTCTCTGGCCACCAGCCCATGAATGCATCGTACTCTTTTCCAACTATGGTCTCTGTTTCTACCATTCCCTCCAGTTGTAAAGTTGTTGACATTTATCGCCATCCGCCAGAATCCTAATCATCCTCACTTTCCTCCCTATACTCCTTTCATCCTCCCCAAAGTAACAGCTAATGTAGTACTCTCTCTGACATGACTTTGAAGAGGCAGAGCTATACAGGGAGGCAGAATGGAAGAATCAAAATGAACATAAGCAAAATGGAGATTTGGGAGCTGCTTTAGTCTGTAACAGAAATATAGAAAAAATTCATCTTCCTCCAGTTTTTGTGTTTGTGTGTTCTGCTCTGGATATCTTGAGGTAATCTCCTTTTGGGGGAGCACTGTCTCACTGTGACCCTAACAAGAATTTGCAGTCACTGTGACCCTAACAAGAATTTGCAGGCACCAGTTATTTGTTTCTCATGGTACCTGAACATCTTGCTCTTTGAGAAAGTTTTGATGCACAAGCAATATCAACATCTGTTTCAAGGATCTCTGCTGGAATTGCCACTTCACAAGCCAAATTGCCTATGCTTCCATCAAGGAAATGGCTATTTATTTTATGCAGCCATCTGGGTTCTAACTAGGATATTTTGTCATTTGTGGTCTTGTTTTCTGGCTCTTTCTTTTAAGGTTAAAATCTGACAACTTCGTAAGCAATTTCTTCTGTCAATAGTTTATATTACATATATATTATATATATTCACACGCATATATATATACACAGACATATTGTACGTATATAATCAAACTTATGAGTAAATGCTTTCTAATTGGTTTACAATGTGACTATGATAATAAACATGTTGGTCTAGTACCCTCTCTTTCCTTCCCCTCCCTAACTCTATTTATATCAGCAACATTTACACTTTGTTGAAAAACAAGTTAATCAACTCCACATGGCTCATATGCAGTTGACCTGAAGACTTTTGTGGGACTCTGCTTCCTTCAAAAAGAGGCAGGCTGTCTGGAGACTTAATATGCTATGAACATAGTGGGGTTCCCCCTGTCTTCCTCCTCCCAACAGTCTTCCAAGGAAAGAGTTGATCTTATCACTTTAATAAACACTATCATCTCATATATTAGACAGCTTTCTGCATCTTTTATGGTGACTTCTTAAGAAGAATAACACAAATAATTTGTGGTCTATAGTCTAACTTCAAATGACTATCAGGATAGGGGAGATGGAGGAGAGTGATCTGAAAACAATCCGTGTGACTTTTAAAATGCTATTTCTCTTTTGCTGGAAGTGAATTTACTCATAATTATGGCTTTTATAAGTCTTCCAAGTATTCTCATTTGGAAGGAAAAGACATGAAACTCCTACTGACAACACATTACTTCTCGTCTTCTTGGCACTCTCACTCACCTGGAATTGAGCCATAAAATTGAAAGAACATCAAAAGACCTGTAAGCAGCCCAAATAAATGTTGCAGAGTTCACACCCCAAAGCTTATAGATTTTATTCATAGAAGAGTATTTCACCCATACTCTATTTATTCTTACATTACACACAATTATATCTGGTTTTCCAGCCCATTGCAGATTAGAATCAGCCAATTAGAATGGAGAGAGGAGCTGCCAAGGGAGAGTCAGAAATGCTATCAATAGAAGACACAAAACTAAAAATTCACAGTAGTTTCAGGGCATTTAGAATTGGGCAAAAAGCTCTTTACACTTCCATACCCATGAGAGCACAATGTGTTACAACCCAGTGAAATCACTGATGTTCAGAATGATAACTTGGAATCATCGAAAGGATGCATTATGCTCAGGGTTCTCTCTGTAGGAAAGCAGAGAGTGTGTAATATATTTTAGGAACATTTCCATCCAAAAATTATTAACATTTTAAAAGGTAAAACTCAGCAATATAGAATGGTTTATTGAAACCTGGATTATTTGAGTCACACCCTAACTTGTCTTCCACCTCCAATCTCTCCATCCAACCCCCAACTACCCATCTCCATAAAGCCATCCTTTTGGTCACTGCAAGATTAATTTTTCTAAAGAAATAGCTCTGATTAATGGGAGAAAATTTTTGCAATCTATCCATCTGACAAAGGGCTAATATCCAGAATTTACACAGAACTTAAACAAATTTACAAGAAAAAAAACAACCTCATCAAAAAATGGGCAAAGGATATGTACAGACGCTTCTCAAAAGAAGACCTTTATGTGGCCAACAAACATACGAAAAAAAAGCTCATCACACCAGTTAGAATGGCGATCATTAAAAAGTCAGGAAACAACAGATGCTGGAGAGGATGTTGAAAAACAGGAACGCTTTTATACTGTTGATGGGAATGTAAATTAGTTCAATCATTGTGGAACACAGTGTGGCCATTCCTCAAGGATCTAGAACCAGAAATACCATTTGACCCAGCAATTCCATTACCAGGCATATAACCAAAGGATTATAAATCATTCTGCTATAAAGACACATGCACAGTATGTTTATTGCAGCACTATTCACAATGGCAAAGACTTGGAACCAACCCAAATGCCCATCAATGATAGACTGGATAAAGAAAATGTGGCACATATATACCACGGAATACTATGCACCCATAAAAGAGGATGAGTTGATGTCCTTTGCAGGGACCTGGATGAAACTGGAAACCATCATTCTCAGCAAACTGACACAAGAACAGAAAACCAAACACCACATATTCTCACTCATAAGTGGGAGTTAAACAATGAGAACATATGGGCACAGGGAGGGGAATATCATACACCTGGGCCTGTCAGGGACTTGGGGGAAAGACGAGGGATAGCATTAGGAGAAATAACTACCGTAGATGATAGGTTCATGGGTGCAGCAAACCACCATGGTACATGTATATCTATGTAACAAACCTGCATGTTCTGCACATGTATCCCAGAACTTAAAGTATAATTTTAAAAAGAAAGAAATAGCTCTGATTAAATTACTTCCACATTCAAGACTCTCCGATTACTCTCCTGCACCTACCAAAAACACAAAATATTCAACTTATCATTTAAAGACCTTCTACAGTTTAGCCCCAGTCAATCTTTCTATCTTTATTTACTAACACTCCTTTCAAATCTGCAGCTCAATAGTTCTCAAAGTCTCTGGACCAGCATCACCTTGGAACTTGTTAGAAATGCAACTTATTGGGGCTCACAAAAGACCTATTGAATAAGTAACTGTAGGATTTTAATAAGCCTTCCAGGAGATCCTAACGTGTGTTCGAGTTTGAGAGTCCCTGATGTAGCCAATCTGAACTGGCCAACCTGATCTAGCTAATCTGAACTTACATAGTTGTACTTTACTGCTCATGTGTTTGTGGTTTATTCACGATGTTTCCTTTGTCTGCTTTGGAATTCTTCTTGCCTATTCCTCATTTATGAAACTCTATATATTTTTAAACATATCTCTAATGATGTATCTTTTAGAGAGCATATTTCACCCAATCAGATAAAAATTCTTTCTTCTACAAACCCTCACAAAAATGTACTTACATTCATTCATTCATTAATTCTTCCATTCAACTAATAATCACTGAAGTCTGCTATGTGCCAGGTATAGGGCACTAGAAATACGGATGGACAAGTAAATAAGCAATTACATCACAGTGTATAATGTAGGAAACTGTGTGAGCACAGAAAAGGGACATCTTCCATGATATGAAGGGTTGATAACTTCCTGTTAGTAGTGTCTTCTAAGCTAAATGAGAAAAATAAATAGAGATAATCAGCAAGAGGACTTTTTAAAAGAATAAGCACATATAATCAAGACCTGTTTTAAGTAAAAATTCACACATTATATTAAAATGTAGAGTTAAATTGAGTAGTGTAAGCAAATCCTGTTATGAGAATGTCAACTTCTTTTGCGGAGTCTTTTCTTTCCTCCAACAAGCTGTTGTTAATATGAAGATAATAGACAATTTAATTATCTCCAAAATGTGCCAGTCATATTTCTGGCATCTCAGAGCACCCCTTTCCTGAAATTCCCGAAGATAAATCTGCAAGTGGCCTATTTGTAAGTTCTGTAGTCAGCTTTCTGGCCTCAAGCCAGCAGAAACTACTCCTGCAACCACCATATTCTCATGGTTATTTTGATTGCCTAAGGCCCCAACTAGTTTCTCACTCTCCTCTCTGAAAAATGTCAACTCTCTAACTAAAAATTTCAAGGCTACCCTGCTTTAGTGTTATACCAGATAAGTGATCTACATCCACAAACACACATAAAAGGATTTTCTCTTGAAAATTAATCAACTACAGTCTTGGGTTACTCCAAGGTCAGATGAGCCCCAGTCAGACAAGGGCATGAGACCTCTGAGAGCTAGTGTTTGAAGTGATTCCTGGGAGAAAGGAAACAACTTCCCAGTTTACTGAAGACTCCCCTCATAGTGGATTGAAAGTCATGAAGTTGGAATATCAAACTGCCTAATCTGCTCAGAGATCCTGAGTTAATCCTCCTTCAGGTGGCTATAGATCAAGGCCAACCAACACAGTAATCCACAGACAGATGCCTGACATCAGATCCAAATGCTATCCTCTAACTAAACACCCTTGTTGCAAAGAGTTATGAATGGAAAATAGCGGCTGTAACAACAGAGATTAATGGCCCTTGGGAAAGAACACTAAACTCAGAGTCAGTAAAACTAAACTCTTGCCCCTTTACTGTCAGCCATCAGCCTTGTGACCTCTCTGAGTCTCACCCTTCACAGCTACAACTTGATGTAAGTATACAGCTGTGGTTGAGAGTTCTAGGTTTCTAATCCAATATGCATTCTTCCATTTAGCCTTAGTTATAGAACACTGAAGATAAAATGCCAGACTAGCTGCAATGTAAGCACAACTGCCCAGCTCAGCTTAAAGCCATGCCCAGGGTTCAAAGGGCAGCCAGTCTCATGAGTCCTCCCTGTTTTCTATCATTTCAACACATAGCAACAGATAGTAGTCCCAAACTGCAGTTCAGATATTCCTCTGTTTGGACTATTAAGTCTAGAAAGTATAGGGATTAAGGGCTCATACTAGTTCAAAATGCTAAATGATATCATTGTCCAATATTTTACTTCTGGAGAATTTTTAACTTCATAAATTAGAAATGTTTTTATTGTTTGCTGTCATTTGTGTCCCTTTAGATTTACACACATATTAACCAATATCTTTACTCACGTTATTATGTTTCATTTTAGCTGGACTCCTTTTTCTCCTATCTGAAGTGTAGCACTGAAAATTTCCTTTAGTGGGTTTTTTTGGTAATAGATACCCAATTTTCATTTATCTGAAAATATCTTTAATTGCCTCACTTTGAAAAATATTTTTGCTATGTGTACAATCTAGGCTGACAATTGTTTTCTTTCAGTCTACTGGAGATATTATTCCACTGTCTTCTCACTTCAATTATTGCTATTGAAATGTCATTCATCATTGCTATTCCTTTTTTTGGTGATCTGTCTTTTGTCTCCAAATGCTTCTAAGATATCTTGTTTCTTGAACACAGATATTCTTTGGGTTCACTGCAGTACCTCTAGGTAAACATTTCTTTTTTCTGCTTTGGACTCATTTTGACTTCTTGGATATGAAGATTGGCTTCTTTTAGTAATTGTAAAATTGTCAGCAATTACTTCTTTAATGTTGCTTTTCCTCTGTTATCTCCAACAGATGCATCAGTGACATTAGACCTATCTATCATTCAATCTTCCATATCGCTTGTGCTTGCTTTTATATTTCCCATCTCTGTCTTTTTGAACTATGTGCTGGATAATTTCTTCTGGTCCATTTTCCATTACATGAATTTGTTTTCAGCTGTGTTTAATCTGCTAACTAGTACAGTCATTGAGTTTTGAATTTCAGTTATCATATGTTGATGTCTATAAATTACATATAATTCTTTTTAAAATCTGCTATTCTCTCCTCTTAGTTTCAATCTTCACTTTTATTACCCTAAACACATTAAACACAGTATGTTAATACCAGTATTTAAAACACTCTAGGAGTTGTTTCTGTTTTTTTTTTTTTTTCTTCTGCTGGTCCTTGTTTACAGTGCATTCTTTCCTTGTGTATTTTATGATTTTCTTGTTATTTTTTGGTTGTTGTTTCATGTTGTTTGTTTGTTTACTGAAAGCTGCTCATTTAAATTTTAACTTTATCTATGGGAGTTCATTGACACTTTTCTCCATAAAGGATTGTATTTGGTTCTACCATTTGCCTTGGAGTGCTACCAAATTGGAGGCACACATTAGATAAAATTCTCTGCTTGAATATTTTTAGACCACACATCTGGAGTGAATTCGGCCTGAAAAAATACAGGAGCTACCAGATTAAAAATTCTCAAGAGATTTTTTATTTTCCCTGTACCTATTGTCAGAGTTAAGACAGTTTCATTTCAGTTTTTCTCTTTTGTGTAAAATACAAATAAAATTAAGTATAGTAGTTTTTGTTTAAAAACAGCATATAGGGCATGAGCCCATTTTATAAGGGGTTTCTATGTATCTGTATCTCCATCCTTCAGTCCACAGGAGAGTCATTTCAGATGATGTTTGTCTTATATTCACATGGTTATTTTGAAATATCAGACTTTTAAGGAGATTTTCTAACTTTCTTTCTGTATCTTGTTGTATCTTTAAATTATTTATAATTAGAATTATCATTTACACCAAAACAATTCGAGTAATCTTTATAATATTTTTTAAAACAGTGAAGAAGTGGCTGCTCTGCCTATGGAGTAGTCATTCTCTTATTCCTTTACTTAGTTAATAAGCTTGCTTTCCCTTTACAAAAAAAAATTGAAGAAGCAACATTGGGGACTATCTAGTATCATCATTTCATTTTACATGTAAAAAAATGAGACCCTTATCAGATAAGACACCAACTCCAAGTCACACAGTAAGTTAGGGCAAAGATAGATTTTAACTTAATTATCCCAACCCTCAATTCCAGGCTCATTCCATCACATTGCAATCCTAAAATAATGCTGGATTCATTACACAGAGAAAATGCATTGACACCTTCTCAAACCTGCTCGTTTTTCTTGTCACTATACCTATTTTACAATAGTCTAATTTTGCTTAGATTCAGCTTAATCTCTTCTAAGCCTTTAGCTCAAAGGCCTCATTTTAACTGGTTTCCTTTTTTACATTCAAATTATAATTTTCAAGAAAAACATAGAATGTCCCTTAGAAAAGTGATTTAATTTTCTTACATGCAGTTACTTAAACCAAGAATGTCTATATAGCACACCAAACTGACCATTCTAAAGTTGGTTCCAATTCTGTAGCCATATCACTTCACAGTTAACAAAACACTCTCGCATCCATTACCTCTGAGCTCCTCACCAATTCTGAGGTTTGTATTCAGAGGTTGTTATGGCCCCAGAGTTGGATTAGCTGGGTGCTAGTTAAGCACATATTCCTTCCTATACCTAATTCTGTTTTTATAATTAAAAAAATTTTCTTCTAGAGGGACCCCCAGATGGCATAAGTTTTGAACTCCACAAACCTGGATCTGATCCTGACAATTCTCATTTTATAGACAGCAAATGAGGTGAAATTAAGTAAAATTAAGTAACTTCTCCAAGATGTAACAGTCATTATGTGAGTACAACATAACCTAATTAGTTATTCTGAGATTCGTATTTTTTTCACATGTCGTCATGGCAAAATTTTCTGAATTCTAACACATTTCTACATAATTGATCATTGAGTTAAGATGACTTGGTGGAAGAATATTTTGAATTATTCATTGATGTTTTCCCACACAAATACAACCTTGTACCACAAATCCAAAGAGCTAGAGTATTCCACACACACTGCCTTCAGGTTAGGACGGTTACTGAAGAGATGTAGAGAAGAGAAACGTGAATGAATGTTTTCCTCTTGTATTTCAGCTTGTGAATACAAGGAATAAATAATGACAGTAAAGTCATCCTGACAGACATTCCTTGCACCACCACATCATGGAAACAGTATAGATAACTACTGGATATGTCAGGGACAAAATTGGACCCCGAGACAACCCCAAAAAGTGTGGGAAAAAGAGACAGCAGGAAGATTTCCCCTTACTCCTGAAAAGTATGAGCTGGTAGGCCCAAAAGAGTCATGTGGTTGTGAGAAGAGGACAAGGCTAGATAAAGTGATTATGGACCACAGGGCATGAGGCAAGGTGGGAATACAACTGTCTCAGAGGATGCTCCATGGAGGTGAGAGTGAACAGCAACCATAGGGGATGGTGTACATTGCAGCAGAGGCTGCCATCGTCCTCCCTTTCCATACACCACGAAGTTTTATAAACCCTGTATCATTGAAGGACAGTATATGGAAGCGAATGCAGAAGAGGTCTTTAACACGAGCCAAGACCTTAAATCACTTAAGTGACCTGAAAATGACCAAGAGTACACTTTGTGCCATCCAGCAGATTCAGGACTGAAGAAAAAACTACGTTCACTTATAGAAACAGTGAAGTAACTTGTACAAGTGAGTTTTATGGGCTATAACATTTGTATCTAGTATATACTCATTTTTAAAACAAACATTACTACATTGCTGAGAGAAGGCAAGAATTAGTAGGACATGTTTCTACTTAGAATCAGAACCTCTGTCTTCAAGCCTCAGCTCTGCCACTTACTACTTTTGTGACCTTGAAAAAGTAATTTAATGTCAGAAACTCAGTTTACTCATCCGTGAGATTGATCCCTGTCCTTTCTCCTTGTGCCCTTATGAAAACGAAATGAAATGAAACAGAAGAAAGTATTTTGGAGCCAGGTGCAGGGGCCCATGCCTGTAATCCCAGCACTTTGAGGGGCCAAGGAGGAAGGATTGCTTGAGGCCAAGAGTTCAAGACCAGTCTGAGAAACATAGCAAGACCCCATCTCTACAAAAATAAAAAATATATATATCTGGGCATTGTGATATGCTCCTGTAGTCCTAGCTACTCAGAAGGCTGGAGCAGAAGGATAGCTCGAGCCCAGGAGGCTGCAATGAGCTATGATCACCTCACTGTACTCCAGCCTTGGCAAAAGAACAAGATCCTGTCTCAAAAAAGTAAGTATTTTGTAAAATGTAAAGCCCTTTACACATATTAAGTTTTACTAACAATTACAAATTTATTTTCATTCATCTTATACTGTTCTTTCTTTCCTCACATTTTTTTGATATTAATATCAGTGTCTGAAGAAACATCTGATTTGGAAACATATTTGATTCTTTTTGATAGCATATATCCAGAGACAAGTGAGTGAAATAGTGCAGGTCCTCATTATAACCTTAGTGTCCAAGAGAGCAGCTGGATGCTGGATGCTATTCACAGGCGAGGCTGCCAGGTTTTCCAGTGTATTCATCTCTATGTCTGCTGTAACAAATTACCACAGATTTAATAGCTTATAGCCATACAAATTTGTTAGCTTACAGTTATGGAGGTCAGAAGTCCAAATGGTTCTCAGTGGGTAAAATCAAGGTGTTGGCAAGGCCGTGTTCTTTCTGGAAGCTACAGAGGAGAATCTATTTTCTTGCTTTTGTTAGCTTCTAAAGACCACCCATAGTCTTTGGCTCACAGCCCCTTCCTTTATTTTCAAAGCCAGCAGAATAGCATCTTCAAATTTCTCTGGCTCTGACCTTCTGTCCTCCCTCTTATGAGGACCCTTGTGATTACACTGGACCACCCTGATAAACTTGGTTAATGTCCCTGTCTCAAAGTTTATGCCCTTAATCACATCACCAAAGTCCCTTTTGCCATGTGTTTTAGTTTCCTAAGACTGCCATGAAAAAGTACCACAAACTGGGAGGCTAAAAACAACAGAAATTAATTATCTTATGCTTCTGGAGGCTAGGACTCCAAAATCAAGGTATCAGTATGACTGTGCTGCCTCCAAAGGCTCTAGGGGAAGATCTTTCCTTGCCTTTTCCAGTTTCTGAAAGCCACAGGTGTTTCTTGGCTTGAAGCTGCAGTATTTCAATCTCTGCCTCCATAGTCACATGGCCTTCTCTCTAAATGTTCCTGTGTCCAAATTTCTCTCTTCTTATCAAAGGACCAGTCATATTGGATTAAGGCCCAATTTACTCCAGTATAACCTCATCCGAACTTAACTATATCTGCAATAATCCTATTCCCAAAAAGTTTACTTTCTAGGGTGCCTGGGGTTAGACACCAATATATCTTTTTGGAGGACACAATTCAACTCCTTATACCATATAAGGTAACATGTTTTTAGGTTCTAGAGATCAGGATGTGGACATCTTTGGTGGGGGTATTTTTCTGTTTACCACATCCAGGTACCCTGTAGGCTTCCCATACCACACCTACCACACCCTGGAGACATCCGGGCCTTGCAGTAGAGGCAAGAGCTCACTGGAGAGGAGGAGTGTAATGACAGGGAAAGCTTTGGATTCAAATCGGCTTCTGTTCCTTATAGTTGTGAAAATTTCAGGAAAACTCCTTTATCTACTTGAGGATTAGTTACATCTCCTGAAAACGGGTCTAATAAATCTCCATCTCCCAAGGATAGTTTCCAGGATTCTGTGAAGCATCTGGCACATCAAAGGGACATATGAAATGATAGCGGTTACACGTTCACAATCCCCAGTTTTTATGGAAAAAAGTAAGGCTTTTGATCCACATGATTTCTCCTACCACCATTTCTATTTCACTTTGAAACAATAAATTTGGCTATGTGCCCAGAAGGCTCTGCCAAGGCAGACTAAGGGTTAAATTAAGAAAGCAGCTGGACTTGGGTCACAGGCTGGGTGGGGACAGGGAACACTTGTTAGCTCCAAGGGTCCAACGCCTCCCACTTCTTCCCTTTTCCTCTGCCTGCCTTCCCTGGACTTGGCACTCAAACCTGCAGAGATCTCCAACCAGTAGAGAGACCTGGGGAGACGTTGAATCCAAGGGCTAAGGAAGCTCTGAACATACCAAAGTCCCTAGACTTATTCTTCTTCTTTTGTTTCATTTGTCTTTATATTAAAAATTTGTGGAGGGAGGATCCAAGATGGCCGATTAGGAGCAGCTGAGGATTGCAGCTCCCAATGAAAGCGTGGAGGGTGAGTGGACGCCACATGCCCAGACGGATTTTTATTGCCCACAGACCAGGAGATTCCCAGGGGGAGGAGGACCACAGGTCACCAGCGCAGCTGGTTTGGCTGGTGCGGCTGTTTTCGCTGGCACCACCGTTTTGGGAGGCGCCCCGGCACAGCGGTTCCCCATACAAAATACGTGGGTCCGGGTGCCATTTTAGTTGGCAATTGGAGCTCTGGGAAGGCAGAGCCGCCCATTCATCTGATTAAAAAAGGGGACTGAAACAGTCAGCCAGGCCAGGAGATTTCCCAGGCAAAAAAACGCCACGAAACTCAGCGTCGGCGGTTTCAGCCTGCGCAGTGGGTCACTGCACGGGAAATCACACAGATCCCAGCGCCTTTTCAACAGGCAGCTGGAACACCTGGGAGACAGTAGACCATTCAGCTAAAAAAAAAAAAAAAAAAAAAAAAAACACGCTCTGAGGCAGGGAGCCAGGTGATCAGGCTCGGCTGGTCCCACCCCCACAAAAAAAACAGCCATTGGAAACGCTCTGGATCAAGAGTTTCACAGCAAGCACAGCCGAACCTGGGACGGTCCAGCTCTGTGGGGGAGGGGCGTCCGCCATTACTGAGGCAGTCTGCCGCTACGGAGGGAGTTTGCCATTGCAGAGGCAGTTCTAACTACACCGGTATAAACTGGACTGCAGGGAAGTTCACATGGCAGCTGGGCAGAGCCCACAGCAGCTCAGAAAAACCTCTGCAGGCAGTGAGTACGCTGCCTCATCGCTGGGCAAGGCAGCCCTGAGAAAAAGGCAGCAGCACAAGGGAAACTCATAAATAAAGCTCCAACTCCCCGGGACAGAGCAACTGGGGAAGAAAAGGGGTTTATGAGTTCTGCTGCAGCAGACTTAAACGTACCTGCCCAGCAACTCTGAATGAACAACGGAGCTCACAGCTCAGCACTTCAGCTACTATAAAGGACAGACTGTCTCCTCAAGCAGCTCCCTGACCTCCGTATATCCAACAAGTCACATCATAAAGGAGAGCTCAGACTGACATCTGGTGGGTAATCTTCTGGGACAAAGATAGTAGAAGAAGAAACTGGCAGCAACCCTTACTGTTCTACAGCTGCTGCAGGTGATCCCCAGGCAAGCAGGGCCGGGAGTGGACCTCAGCAGTCCTACAGCAGAGGGGCCAGACTGTTAGAAGGAAAACTAAGAAAAAGAAATAACTTCATCATCAACAAACTGGACGTCCAGTGAGAGACCCCATCTGAAAATCACCAACCACAAAGACCACATATAGATAAATCCACAAAGACGGGAAGAAACCAGCGCAAAAAGGAGGAAAACACCCGAAACCAGAACGCCTCTCCTCCTACAAGGGATCACAACTCCTCACCAGCAAGGGAACAAGGCTGGATGGGCAATGAGTGTGATGAAATGACAGAATCAAGCTTCAGAAGGTGGGTAATAAGAAACTTCAGTGAGCTAAAAGAACATGTTCTAACCCAATGCAAAGAAACTAAGAACCGATTTGATGAAATGCTAATGAGAATAACCAACTTAGAGAGGAATATAAGTGAATTGATGCAGCTGAAAAACACAACACAAGAACTTTGTGAAACGTACACAAGTTTCAACAGCCTAATCGACCAAGCAGAAGAAAGGATATCCGAGGTCGAAGATCAACCCAATGAAATAAAACGAGAAGGCAAGAGTAGAGAAAAAAGGGTAAAAAGGAATGAACAAAGTCTCCAAGAAATATGGGACTATGTGAAAAGACCTAATCTACGTTTGATAGGTATACCTGAATGTGACGGAGAGAATGAATCCAAGCTGGAAAATACTCTTCAGGATATTATCCAGGAGAACTTCCCCAACCTAGGAAGGCAGGCCAATATTCAAGTTCAGGAAATACAGAGAACACCACAAAGATATTCCTCAAGAAGAGCAACCCCAAGGCAGATAATCATCAGATTCACCAGGGTTGAAATGAAGGAGAAAATGCTAAGGGCAGCTAGAGAGAAAGGTCGGGTTACCCACAAAGGGAAGCCCATCAGACTCACAGCAGATCTCTCAGCAGAAACCCTACAAGCAAGAAGAGAGTGGGGGCCAATATTCAACATCCTTAAAAAAAGGAACTTTCAACCCAGAATTTCATATCCAGCCAAACTAAGCTTCATAAGTGAAGGAAAAATAAAATCCTTTGCGAACAAGCAAGTACTCAGAGATTTCATCACCACCCAGCCTACTTTACAAGAGCTCCTGAAAGAAGCACTAAGCGTAGAAAGGAACAACCAGTACCAGCCACTCCAAAAACATACCAAATGGCAAAGAGCAGCAACACAATGAAGAAACAGCATCAACTAACTGGCAAAACACCCAGCTAGCATCAAAATGGCAGGATCAAATTCACTCATAACAATATTAATCCTAAATGTAAATGGGCTAAATGCCCCAATCAAAAGACATAGACTGGCAAACTGGATAAAAAGCCAAAACCTGTCAGTGTGCTGTATCCAGGAAACCCATTTCACATGCAAAGATACACAAAGGCTCAAAATAAAGGGATGGAGGAAGATTTACCAAGCAAATGGAGAGCAAAAAAAAGTAGGAGTTGCAATTCTCATCTCTGATAAAATAGACTTTAAACCGACAAAGATCAAGAGAGACAAAGAAGGACATTACATAATAGTAAAAGGATCAATGCAACAAGAAGAGCTAACGATCCTAAATATATACGCACCCAATACAGGAGCACCCAGATACATAAGGCAAGTTCTTAATGACTTACAAAGAGACTTAGACTCC